>VXAL01009986.1:8341-24538 GCA_013399475.1 Chauna torquata
CCACAAGCAACTTCTGTATAATACTACAGCAAGGCTATTTTTAGAAGGAAAAAAAGGAGGGGAGGAACAGTTTCATAATGAAATGTCATACTTCAGCAAGAACATTTGTGACTTAGGGTCTCTGTCCCAGTTTGCAGCAAGAAGTTCCCATGCAAAACTCAGAACTGGTTTGAGGCCTAAGATTTTAATTTTTCTCCCATGAAAACCCTTGGCAATACTTCCATTCATTTCAGTGAGTGCTGAACTGATACTTCACTTAAAACATACTGCTTTGTGGGCAATCTTACGTATTTCAGTTTGCACATTTCTTGAATGACAAAATGATACCATAAAAATTCTAGCCTTTTCATCTTCTTTTTAGCATTTCTAAAGCAAGCCATGCTATCAAATCAGAATAGCTACTTCTGTGTTGACTGCTCAACCATATGAATAGGAAAGCCAGAATCTGGCCCCCTTAAAAAGTAATTATAAATTTTCTTTTTATTTTTTAGAGTTTAAGACTTTCATACACTGGGGGACAAGTATATTAAGATATATATCTTAACATACAAAATTAGCAATTATGAATACCTCAACAGTTTTGGATTCAGCACTTTAAGAAAACACACAAAAAAAGAAATTTAGAGACCTTTGTATTCTATCTGAGGTCATGTCTGCACACAAATGAGGGGAAATCAGGATAAATGTAATCATCTAGATTTGTCTAAGTTAATGCCAATTTACCAACTCAAAATAGAACACACTAACAACAAAAAGCTTTTGATGAGGAGATCTAAATCAAACACACTAAAATACCCTTTCATTCACCAGGTCTTTGCTTTAGCCACCTTTGTGGTACATTGCAAAATCCAATTTTTCTTTTGGCTTTTCCCAGATAGAACCAATCCATTCTTGGATTAATTACAGAGAAGCACATTCTTCTTTAAAGACAATCAACCTGATGGATATCACCTACCTATTACCAGGCATATTAAAAATTTGCAAGGCAAACTAGGATGCCTGCTTTACTGTTATTTATTTGTCTTTTAGAAATGTTTGATTAAAATCAATACAGTTTTTAAAAGGATACAATATAAAAACTTGTTAGTTCAAGAAATGTTAATAAAAGTTAGCAAGGTCTGTTTAAGAATATCAACTGAATCATCATTACAACGTGACCGAACTGTATCAGACATGATTAAAAGCAACAGAGAAGAGCTTTGATTACCTTAGTTGACCTGTGGGAACACTTTCAGGTCTGTTTCTCTTGAATGGTGGTAATAAGAAATTGTCTGTACTGCTTGATTTGTAGCTGTCTATATGTCTGATACTCCATCACAGCTCTGAACTGATTCTGTTTGATGTGTAGAACAATCTTGAAGTCTTGACCTTCTTGGTACCATTGCTGATTGCAGACATGTTATGGGCTAATAGAAGTTGTCTAGAGCTTTGCTTCCCTCAGTATTTTCAAGAGCTGTTTTTGCACAGGAAGAGAGACATTTTCTGAAACAGAAATATGATAAATATAGTTAAAATCTTTTTTTTTTTTTTTTTGCTCTGGTCTTTCAACTGGTTTACATTATCAATGATTGTCTGTAAGGAGTTAAAAAAACCTCAATGAAAAGCATCCAACAACTTAATTATTAAAACTGTGTTAATAGTTTCACTCTGATTCTTGTTTCTTCAAATTCAGCTCAATTCAGTTATTTCAGAATTCAGCCCAATTAATCTTCGCATAAGCTAGGACCATAATAGGAATTGTATACAGTGCTGTAGGACAGTATTATGGTGAAGTACAGCAGGTATATTAGCTATGCTATAGTACACTAGCATTGTCTATGCTAGCCTTCCTTCACATAACATGAATATAAAATTCTCTTATAGAGCTAAAAAAAAAGATTTAAACACTAAAAATAACAAGAACGAAAGCCTCCAACTTTCAATTTGAAGCTACTATTAATGGCCCAAAATTACTTTATACCACAGGTCAAAAATCTGGATGGAATATTGACCCATATGAAGATCATACAATCTCATTTTATCCTATCTTTGGAAGATCTGAATTGCCACTGGAATAACTGTGCCAACAGCAATATCAAAGATCAAGAAGACAGAAAGGAATTGGATGAGATCAAGTCCTCATTCTCCTTTCATATTCAAATAATTCTTAACTGTCAGAATATTCCCATTATAAATTACAAAAATTATGTCACAACAAGTGTGAACTTCAAAATTTATCTGCATGGACTGCAGTATATATACCTAGGAAATCCTTATACTAAAATACTGTGATCACTGTAATACTAAATATTGGAGTTCAATCAAAAAAATTCTTTTTAGTATTCTGACTGAACATATTATGCTGTGTTTCAAATTCTGACTAATGACAGCAGGAGGATTTTTTTCTTTCTTTCTTTTTTTTTTTTTTTTTTTTAAATTCTTCTTTTTCTCAAAAGACTGTTTTGTTTCAAGAGCAAAAAATAACTACAAAACCAGAAACAAATTTCTTTATACAATAAAGTCTATTGCCATTATTTATTCTGTAGATAACTTCTTTCTTTAATGGATAATACCCTTACCTAACTACTGCATCAACTATTCTGACAGAATACTAATAGTGTTGTTAGTATTATCTATGAATTACATTGTTTATAAATGACAAGTAAACCATTACATAAGTAGTCTGGTGTAGCCAAGGGCTACTACTTTTCAACAATATATAGTATCTACTAAATCTCCTGTCACTAAATCATACTATACAAGGAAAATATCTACAAGACTACTATTGTTATTGTTCCTCGGTCCTTGTTCAGCTTTTTCTTAAAACTTACCACCATCATAACTACTATTTATACATACAGTGTATGTAAGCCTTAGGGTACTTATACATACACGCCAACTCCTTAACAGAGATGGTTTCAGAGAGAAAATGGAAGCTTGCAATTACCAAGAGTAATCTTACTCCTGCAGTGCTGAACTGTTTAATACCTTGAGAAAACTAAAATTTAGATGTAACCCTAGTGTCCATCCTTCTGGAGATTAAACACCATAAAATGAAGGTCTTAATATGTGGAAACCTCATAAAAGACTCATTATGAAATGGTGTTTAATAGTCAGGAAAAATGGCTTGGTACTCCTTATTAAAGCAAAATGTCTACTCAGTCAATGGTAAATTTAGCTAGCTGCTAACACAAAGGTGTTGTGATCTTATTTTTACGGCAAAGGAAAGCTGCCCAGATAGAGATACAGGGAGAAAAAGTTACTAGAAATTTAAACAGGATAAGAAATGAAAAAAAAGAATCTAAAAACCTAAAGAGTTCTAACAACTTTTTTTCCCATCTACAAGCAATTAAACTCCTGTTTATTCATGGACAAACCACTGAAATCTTTTCGTAATGACTAAAAAAGGAAATTTTACTTTCAGTTAGTCCTACATGCAGAATTTTTTATCTACAAGAGATCAAAATTTTTATTCTACTTCTGTTGTGCAATTTTCTAATTATTCATTATTATCTAACTAAAGCACATTTCTCCGTATTTCTTCTTTAGACAGAAAACAACAGTATACTAAAGAAAAGTAAATAGTCCATATAGTTTTCTAAGACATGAATCTGCACATGGATAATATTTTTTTCCATAAGTGAAAAACATAGTTACTTTAACAGACATCGGTTCAGTAACAGCTATACAGGTCAAAGTTATCACACAGTTTTGGATGTGAATTCAACAGCAGGATAATGACAGTTGCCAAGGATTTGTACTTGCTGTCGCTTAGTACTAGTGTTGCCTGTCAAATTGTCTCTTTTTCTTATACAGAAGCCATGGAATTTTTTATGGATAGCAATTACTTACAATATACAATGAAGTACATCAGATGTAACAACCACCCTTTAGCCCTTCATTATTTGGTCGTCTCTTTGTTATATCTAGTCATCCATTTTCACCTAAATTATTTATTTATACTGCATATTTGACAAGCACATTTTTTTTGCTTTATATTTTTTCAGTAGTTGTTCAAAAGATATAGTCATTTATTTTAACATTCTTCTATTTAAATTTACATATTTCAATTTACCTTATTATTTTTATTTTTGTAATTGCACTTCTTGTTGGATTTCTCGAGAAAAGCACTACATGGCAAAGGCATTTTATTCATCTACAAAGGTATTAAAAATGAAAATAATAGCAATACCAGATCTTAACTGTAATTGAGGGGTTAAGGAAGTCTTACATTTGTTCATTATTCATTTGCATTATTAAAGTGTTTTTCTCCAGCCACATTTCATATTTATTTGCACTTATATTATTGTTGCATTACATGCATGTATGCTCCAGATAACCATATTAATATATCTTTATACTGACAGATGAGAATATGTTTCAAGTATTACAGTCCTGAAAAATTTTCTGGTACAGGCTTGTATTAACTTCATCATAAAACTTGTGACAAGTCTAAACGTGATTTTATTATGCTCACAATATATATCATGTACATGATACAAAGCAAAGCCTAATAGTTTGGTAAATTTAATAATGTTTAGGAAACTGGCTTCATAGTCATTCACCTATTAAGGGGTAGCTTTATATACATAATCTCTATCACTTCGGGAAGTAATACACCTTCTTCAACAAATTATGCTGCAAACCTCACATCTGACTGACTAGTGCCAACGAAACAAAACTCTTCTCAGCTCATACAAGAGCTGGAAATAGAAAGTGACGATTGTTTTCCTTTTATTAGGAAAGCCAACTCTTCTCCTTCTCTTGCAATACTCTTTCCAATTACAGTTTATTAGAAAACTACAATCCATTCTCAAAGGAGTATACCCCAAGTAACAACAGAATAAGTACACGCTGTGTGTGAAACTCACATCCCACTAAAATTGTTGGGAATTTTGCCAAAGGCTTGAATGAAAATTTTATCCCAGATCTCTGAATTGATGAATAGAAAGAAACTGCTTCTGCTCTCTTTCACCTCCCCCCACTGAAACCCTGCCATCCCAGACCATGAAAGCCATGAAAGATTTTTCTCCAGTACCCCCAGGAGAAGAAAGAAAAAGAAAATGACACTGCTCATCTAGGCAACTGGTGCCTAATGCAGACAAAAAATGTTTAAACAATACTTTTTGGATAACACAAGAATCTGACAGCATTCACTATCTCATCTCACTTAGCCATGAAACTAGACAGCACCCAATATTGCTCGTGTCATATCCCAAACACTAGAGAAACAGGATTTTCTTTCAGTACCCAGAACAGGCAAAACATACTCTGTGTCTGAGGAATTATGTTTCCATGCTAAGGAAAAGAAATCAGTGTGAAAAATGAGAGCGTACATTTCCTTGTCCAAAGTAAGAGCTCACAAGGAAATTGATAATTGAGTCGTCATAGCACAGTTTTGCTAGCTAGGTAAATCATAAGGTAAATAAAAAGCTGTAAAATATTGAAAGTTAGGATTCACTTATACTTGCAAACCTTCAAGTGGCTACCATCTGCTCCTGCACTTCTCTACGAAGCAGAGAAAAAGGGGTAGCAGCACCTCACGACTACATGGGGCCTGCATGGGGCCTGGTTGCGTCCCCCTTCTGGGGCTGTGGCTGGGCTCGGGGCCAGCTTTGCGATGGCACAGCTGAGGGCTGCTCCTCCTTCCCTCTGGTGACCTGGCGGAGCTGCCAGACAGCTCTGCAGGGAGGCCCCAGCCCAGGCCGACCCCCCTTCCTGCAGGAGCTGCTTTTAAGCTGAAGCCCCAGTGCTTGGCGTGGCCTGAGCTCCAGCCCCACCTGCATGGCAGCCGTGCCTGGCCATGGGCCCTGCTAACCTGGGCCCGGGCCCTGGCCCACGGGATGCATCTGGCTAGGCCTGGCGATGACTGGCTGCATCAAACCCTGCCACCAGACCTGATCCTCAGCCTGACCTGGTGCCCCGTGTTCCTGGCTTGTCCTCATCCCTGCCTCCTCACCCCGTGTCTGCCGGATGAGCGGGATGCTGGCTGACCCGGCCACCGGGCCACCTGCCCCGGCTGGGCCTGCCATCACGCTCAGCCCCAGCTCCCCGTCCCACAGGGAGCAGCCAACCTCGCCATGCCCTGACCACGGCTTTCCAGGCACAGTGTGATTTCTTCCCTTCAACAAAGACATGCAGTATCTTGCAATTTGTAATCATTCTTTTACTTTTATTGGTACAAAAACACAGCGAACCCTCCTGACTGAAATCAGTTATTAACACCATGACTTGGCATTCCAGTTTGCCATGGAACCAATGAGGAAGAACCAGTATCTAAATAGCTGAAGAAATGTGAGAAGACAAGGGAAATTATTTCAAAGATTTCAGTACCACTAAGTCAGCTGTAGATGCATCCAGAATGAAAGATTTACAAACACCGGAAAGATTATAATTTTAAAGAAAGACAGAAGTTGAAAATCAACATATCTGTAGGGTTCTTAGATATTTTTCCCTTTATTTGACTGAAACTGAGAGTATGTTACATTGAGAAGGTATAAAAATACCTTTTTTCTTGTCTTCATCTTTAGACTGAGACTGATGCTAAGAAAATATTTACTCAATTATATTTTTACAACTTACCACATGGTAGCAAAGTAAACATCTTACTTTGACAGACGACACAAGTGAAAAGTTGCAATGACTTTACTCACACATCTTTTGCCAATATAGGCTGTACACCCATGTGACACATGCCATATGGTATTTTTCCTGAGCACATGCTAGTCTTCTGTTGTTTGCCGTTTCCTGTTTAAAAGTACAAAAGACCCTGATCTTCTTTTCCTCCTTATGCTTAGAAATGCCTTCCATGTGGACTTGCTCCATAAGCTTCCCAGGTACTAAGATGAGGCTGATCAGCCTGTTTTCTGGATCCTCCTTCTAGTGTCTTTTGGAAGATAGGTGTAGCATTTACCTTTTCCAAATTTCAGAGGATCTCCCCTAATCATCATAATCTTTGGCTGATAGACAGTGGCCACATACAGCACTGGTCAGCTCCCTCAGCTTCTTTGGACCTATCCCATCCAGTCCCTGGATGTATCCTATCCAGTCCCTAAATACTTCTGTTTCCTGTGTCTACCTCCAAAAAGACAAGCTGAAAATCATACCTGAGAAGTCTTCTTTAAATTAGGCTTACCAACTGAAAGTTTATCCAGCCCTATGCTCCCATATCTTGATACTAATTATGAATAAAAAATTATAATCTAAACAATCCTGCTGCAATTAATGGAAATATACATGTAGAAAGGTATGATTCAACATGCCAACAGTGGCAGAACGCAGCTTTAATGAAAGACAGAATTCAATCTTTATCCTGGTAAAGCTGTAGTTTAATATGTACTTGAACATGTAACATAAACTGTTATTCTTGTCTAATAAACATTCAGTGTTTCATTAATTTCTATCTTCTGTCTCAAGCTGAATTTTAGCAAATGGTTCAGTCATTTTTCCCTGTGTAGAAAACACATTACTTTCTATACAACAGCCTTTTAAGGCCCCAGCCATGCTCTGGAAGTTGAACTGCTTCACACCTGGAGACCTATTAGATATCGCAATGTTTAAAAGAAAAAAGGAAAGATACCACAATTCAAATGATTACTCTTACAATCCCTTCTAGAAAATGTTTCTGAAATTTAGGCTGAAAAGCCTGGTCATTTGCTACATGAACTGTTGCATAAACAAAATTAGTTACATTTGTAAAAATATGCTCATACATTCCATATTAGTGTCTAATAAACTCAGCTTTCCAAAGGAATTATTTAATACCTATAACTAATTTATCATAGTATACCTTCATTGGATTTATCTCCAGCAATCCAGCTATGACTAAGGTGACCTTTCTACCACAAATCCATTCAAACTCCAGCTGCTGAAAATGTCCTTTTGGCTAGCACTGGATAACAACATTTACTCTCTTGAAGTTTCTTCCCTTAGCACCTTAAAAAGAAGTTTCTTCTTTTTGTATATCTTTTGTACAACAGCTTGTCTGTGTCCCATTTATTACTGTATTTTCACATAGTTGTGGATCCAAGAAGGCAGGTACTCAAATTTGCAGGTAATTTACACTGAAGGAAGAACTCTGTTCCACTACACACTTGGAGACAGAAGGCACTTGTCAGAGAGGAGATACTCTGTTCTGGGACAGAAAGGAGGGTAAGTAAAGGGGGAAAAAAGTGTTCCACTTTGTGCCAGAGGAAAAAAAACCATACTCTCATCTGTTCAACACTGGAGCAGGGAAGAAAGCCAAAAAAAGGCTCTAGATCCATGCTGCAGTCTCATAAGAGAGGAGGAAGAGGAGAATTTTACCACACCACTTTGCCAGGAAAAAGATTTTTGCTTGATAAAATACCCCTTGTGTTACTCACAAACAAACATAATCTGCTCTAAACTCAAACTACAGATGGTTTCTTATCTTTCTTAGTAATAAGCTATAGCCTTATATATGTAAATATGTAAAAAGTGCATTGTGCCACTGATCTTTCCAGCAATGTCACCCTTGGCAGCTAACAGATCATGCTTGATTTCTTCTCTCCAATCCCTTCTGTGTTGGATATTGTCCTTGAACAACTTGATAGAGCTTCAAATCTCTCCTCTTTATTGGAAGACAATACACATTGTACTTTTGGAATAATACCAAATTATAATGATCAGGCAGATGATAAACTAAGGTTGTTGCTGCTGATCTGTTGTTCCCATGTTTCCATTCACTGAAAACAGCTACAAAACCTCTTAATCATGGTTTACAAACTGATCCCTTTGGCTAGTTTTGCAAAGCGGGTTGCTGTTTCATTGCCCTCCCACTTTCAGTAGCAACTAGCCATTAGAACAGCATAGCTGGACCTTCAAACTATACCTTCCAGTTGAAACTGAAAAGACAACAGAATCTTTGCTTAAGCTAGGACCTCTCAGCAATACAGGAATATATAATGGAATGTTATTTGAATTACAGCAACTATATTCTTTACTGTACCGCTAAAAGCCATTTTATAACTTGTCACCATACTTGAATGTAGTTTAGTCTTTAAAAGAATCTACATAATTGAAAAATGTTAATCAAAAGTATGATAAACTATAAACCATACCACTAAAGAAAATAATCAAAGAGCCAATTAACCTGTGCCTCTCTTCAACAAATATGTAGAAACATAACCAATTATCTTGGAAAAAGCCAATTAAAATAAAACGAATAATCTAAATACCAAAGCTAAATATTTCATTTGATAATTACATTTCTCAAGAAACTATTGTTAACATAAACTGTGAAATACTGTTGATCTGTCATGTTCGCAAGCATTATAGACACCACAGTTGTTGCTCCATTGCCTTTAGATGCACTGCAATTTGCATTAGCAAGTAACCAATGTGACATTAAACATGTTACTGGTAAGGGTCTTCAAACATCTGAATATTTGTTTTAAGCATATCAGAATAAAGATCAAGTTATAGCAACAAAAGAGTCTTATCCAGTCTTTTCATTATTGGAATTTAAAAAAGAAGAAATAATGATATAACGCATAGCTTTATGTACATGGTTAGCAGCATGTGATCATGCAGAATGTGAACATATGTACAAGAGGCACGGGAAGAGGAGAGGTTCTTTTATTTGAAAAATCCACGTGCAATCCAGGCATAACTACAATTTTCATACTGAGAGTGGATGAGCATTAAAACTGTTCTGTGTCAGACATGAGACAAGGAAAGCCATAGAATGGCTCTCTTTCCTATCAGAGGTGCAGATGGATACTGAGAGCAATGTGTACCACAGAGAAGCATGCCTTTCTTAGAATTGCAAGGAGCGTGATGCAATTCTTTATTAATTAATTCTACTAAGCCTACATGACACAGTTGGGATTAAAATGGCAGAATGCAAAATCATTTACTATGCAATGTACTGGCACACAACTGGGGGGGCAAAAAAAGTTCATTTTTAGGTATGTGCAATTTAAACTTGGGCAAAGTTGGACCTTGGCTACATACAGAATAAATAACATGCATCAAAATGAACATGAGGTCACAGCAGTAAGGACGTCATGGTACTTGCCCAGACTAGCCATGCTACCTGTCTCATTTGCAGGCAATCCGTACAGGAATTAGGCCTTTTACAGCATGACAATGTCTAAAAGGAAGCCCATGATGATGAAGATAAAGATTTGAGTATACCATACTGACAACGTATAACCAAGCAATGTTTATTGATGAACTAGACCCTTAATTTCAAACAATAGAGCACTAGTAACTACATATTGTTGGCCCGTGGAATAATTTTGTATATATACAAAAATTTACATATTGGAGGATATAACACCTGAAGGATTTCTCTGCACTACTGCTCTGCACTACTGCTTTTTCAGTCCACCACTGGCCATTGTCAGAGACAGTGCTTGGTTTAACCAAAGTAGGTGTTTGGTTTAACCCTGTTTGGAAGCTTTTATGTTCTTATGCTCATAGACCAAACCAATTTAAGTTAGTAGCTTGTTGTGAGGTTTCTCACCATGAGAAAACAGTCCAGTCCATACCCTTATTTACTAACCCAGCGATCTGGGAAGCTGAAGTATCACATTAGTAATTCTATTATGATTTTTCAAATGCAGTTTGTTTAAATTATCAAGATTGCAGAGTCAAGTACAATAAAAATATAAATTTGCACATGCAGTTTTTATCTGACTTTCTTAAGTACATGGATTCTGATAGACTTAGTGACATTGTGTGTGTGTGTGTGTGTGTGTCCGTCCTCCAATTCACACATTTCAATGAGCCAGAAACACACAGGGAAATGCAGGAAAAGAGAGAGTTATCTCAATGCCTAAGGTCTGATACCCTGGATAAATTGGATATCATTCCTGTCTTTTGTCTGAACATTCTAAAGTGATATTGAGTAAGTCATATCAACAAAAATTTCCCAGGAAAAACAAACAGCAGCCACATTTTCTATATACCTGATTCGGAACATCTATGATCTGTTTTTGTAGTTTTTTCATTACATGTAATTGAAATAGCACTGAACATAAGAGATGCGTTATAAAGATAAGTACCGTAAGTTATAGGAGTTTTGTATTCCAAAAGAGAACACAAAATTCATCGTTACTTTGACACTTCAAGCTTTGTGCCTCCTTTCTCCCTGTCTAACAAGGAAGTAATGACAATCTTTAAACTTTCGAGACCAGTGATGTAAGGGTGTTATGAAGTCTCATTAATGTGTGGAAGCAAGTAAGATTCCACAATGTCAGTTTATTGTGGCATGATGATTTAATCCTCAGAGCAAAATACAAATAAAGATCTACACTTTAAACAAACAAGTCATATGAACACTTCTCATTGTTGGTGGAGGCTGAGGTCACCTGAGACAAAAAGCACAGCGCAAACAAGTGATGCATGACAATGGGTATATACCAAGTGAGTGATAAAAGATGAAAATAGCTGGTTCTTGGTTCAGCCAAGTGCCTTGACTTTAATGTCGGTTTAATGCTCAAACATTAAGTAAATATTTATGGAAAAAGTCAGACAGGCATAGATATAACTCTAATGTAAATGTGGCAGGCTAAAGAAGACAAATAATTTGTCACAAGGCACAGGAGTAAATGGCATGTTGACCAGCATTAGCAAAGGAATACCTTTATGGGTATCTTTGTCTTTCCCTCGGTTAATCTGTGCCTGGTTTAAACTGATTGACACTACACTTTAAAGACAAAAACTAAAATCTAAGTCACAAAATCTTTCAAATTATCAAATTTGACTGAACTTTCATCCATTGTTTACTCCACCTGCAGCACACTAGTCAAGGTAATAATTTATGATAATTATATGAAAATATACAATTAATATTCATCACCTCTCATTTCTCATCACTTTAGATGATCAGTAATGCAGAGTAAAAATGCTGTCAGATTTCTAATTGCTTTGTAATGGGCCTGAAATAGGGAAATCGTTAAAGACAAACAATCTGTCACTTGTCTGTTACCTTAACTATCTATCACTTTAAAAAAAACTCATTAAATACGCTGCTAATGAACGACAAAAGACTGTACTCAGTGTGCCCAGATGTACCTTTTTAAACAATATTGTAAATTGCTTAAATAATTCCCAAGACGTTTTCAATCATTTTTGTGGAAATTTAATGGAAAACATATATTTTCAGTGCATGTTACATCTCATTTGTTCACATCATTATGACATTTAGTCTATCATATCTACATCTCCTGGGAGACAAAACTCTGTTTTTCCTTTTACTGTTGACAAATCTGACCCAATTAAAACAAATTCTAGAAGAACTTAACATTTAGCTCCCTGACTCCTTTCTCATAAAAATGAACAAAAATACATTGATCACTTTTGGATCAATTAAAAAAAAACCAACTTACAATTTTTTTAATGTCTAGATTAAAAAAAGAAGTCTAACATTATCAAAAGTTGAACAAATTATTTTATCTCTCATAGACAAAACAATTGTTCCCAAGAAACAGAATGCGGAATCTTCACTTAGCCTGTTCTTTTGAGTTAGCTGTCTACTACAGCTCTGACAGAAAACTTCACCGGAAAAAAAAGAAATCTCAGTGGAGTTTGCTGGTCAGAATGAAAACAGTAGACTACTGGTGAGACCCCACAGGCAAATATTGTACTATTAACTGCCATATTAATTAATTGCTCTTATTAATTGCCATTTAAAAGTTGGAAAAAAAGAACAAACAACTAAAAAAATTACTTAAGAGAAAATATCTATCTGTGCAAGACTTAAACATGCTCTATCTTGTAAATTTATCAAAAACCAAATACATTCAGTGCTTGTTTGTGTTGGTATGTATCGGATGCTAAAACACTACTGTGTAAGGCAAAAGGCGTAATAAGAATTGATAGCTGGAAATAGAATCCAGGCAAATTCAAATTTAGGACTGGGGACAGTTTTTAACAGTGGGGGATTAGCTATTGAAACAGACAAGTTTCACACAAGTGAGGAATTTTCCATCTCTTAATGCTGATAGGCAGAACATACTGGACTCAGAATAGGCCTGTAATACATAAAAAGTGATTGAGTACTTTCTTCGGGTTTTATTCCCATGAATCCTATTTCTTAGTAATAGGACACACAGGAAAGCAGAGAAAAATACCCTTTCAGAAAACTATGAATGAAATAAATAAAAAGGTGAGCTAACAGACTTATTCAGGAATAGTGCTTTGTACTAAGAACAGCAGAGCAGTGTATGCTGAAGTTTAACACACCGAAGTACAGTCCAGATAGGGACATATTTGCCCAGATAGAAATCATACTAAATAACTTTAGATCTCCAACTACAGAAAGGTATTTGTTGCAAAAAATTGTAATTTTTCAAATATTATGAGTGTTCTAGATGGCAAATAATTTTAGAAAAACTCGTCTTTTGATTTTTATATAACCTGTGCTTTTTTACATGCCTCTCTCTTTTGTACGCATATATAGCAATATAAAACCAATAAAAACAAAAAAAGCCTAAAAAAGCTTTACTAGTCTATACAACACTTCAAACATTACCAATTGTCTTCAGAAATAAAAAATGTACCTAAAATTGAAAAAGTCTGGATGTTTCAGCTGTTTCTTACAAGAATCAGATAACATGGGGCCCATTCGTGATTCGCCTTCATCTTTTATTATATTGGTAGTCCAGTTAATTTCTTAAATAATTCTTTCCCTGTACTTCTGTGACAACACAGGACAATACTATGTGACAGTTTGAAATAAAGCATCCACTAAAACGTTAAATAATCTCAAAAAAATTAAAAAAAAACCAACTTACACATAAATTATCTAACATTAAACAAGAGAAGAAAACTTTTAACCCCATTTAGGTGTCCAGCTCCAGTGACATTAATAGATTAATTAATAGATTAATATCTATTTGCATAATAATTTAACATATGTGAGCAACTAAGGAAGCCTGGTATTTTATGGACTTGTGTCCTGTATCTCCTATACCTTCACATTCTGGGACAACAATCCCAGATCTTCTGCATGATTTCAATTTCTGTTTCTATACATCCCACACTTCCATGGTAAGTTTCCCACACTTATCATGTCACTTACTTGGTTTTGTTTTGCCAACAGAAGGGGAAAAAGCTGCAAAGCCTATGGCTGGGTTTAACTATACGCTGATGTACCAGGCGGTAGCTACCAAAAGGAATAGGCAGCACTTGAGGTCAGCCTGTTTTGCCCTGCTCTCTCTCCTACATACTGATTTAACAGATCTTGGAGTAACTTAATTTTGATACCTCTAGCAATGGAAGACTCAAATTGTCTTAAGACTAACCAACAGCTTCAAAAGTCATTAAGACCAGAGAGAGTATCATCATCAAAGACTAACCTTGACCATACCTCAAAACACAACATTATGATTTCTGAAACTGGATAGATTAAAATAAAGAAGAAACTGAGACACAAGGATAATAATACCAGACAAGGCTAGATAATCCTACAGCGGTTTCTTTTTTATGCATTTTGCAGTTCATGAACAGAAAATTGTTATAATAAACAGCTTTTCTTTTTTTCTTACTTTGGAAGGACAGTTCAACATGCACAGAAAAGAATGTTTCAAATGTTTCACCTCCAAAATTGTTCCACTGACCTCAGAGATAATTCCTTAATATTTATAATTAATTTTGTATTGAACAACTAATCACAGATAATATTACTATCAGATACAAATGCTCACAATTTCTCAAAAACTCTGAGTTTAAACTACATTACCAACTGGATTCAGGCATTAATCCTATAATGGATTAAAATAGAAAAGCTCTGACAAAATTCAGACTGACTCACAGGCCTTATGTAGTTTTGTAGATCAGATGTTTCTCTCATCTACCCGGAAAACCTCTTGTTTCTCTACTGTCCATGTTAAAATAAAATCTCCATACGCATTGCTTCTATATTGCTCAGCCCTGATAGTCTCACTGTATTCCCAAACTGGTGCTTTCAGCGAACAACCCAGCAGGTACACCACTTCCAGTTCTTCCCACCAGTGTCTGTGCAGCCTGGCTGCTGCTCTACTTACACAGTTCAAAGGTAGGGAAAGTGGCAAAAAGTTGCTTTAGTTCTAACATGTTGAAAAAAAATATTGTCAAAGGACAATGCTATGCATTTAAATGTGTAGTGTGAACTGAGTTTGGACTAATATTTAGGTATTTTGCTAACTAAGATAAACAGAGATTACAAACACTAAGACTACAGCATCAACCTAAGCTTTTTATGGACAAGGAAACAGCTTTGTATCATTAAAAGTCTGTTTCCTGAGCTGAATTTTTTCATTAAAAGAGGATGTTCATCCCTCTGCTTTAGGACAGGTACTTTCTGGAAGGAAACCCGCTCAGCCCACAGGACAGAGACAACTTGGAAGGGAGGCCAGACGGAGCAGGAGCAGGCACCGTTAGGCCCAGGGTGTTCCCGCAGGCACAGGCGGCCCGGGATGGCCGAGGAGAGGCATCCCGGCGCTTCTGTCGGCCGCACGCCCAGCCGATCCCTGGCGTGCCCCGCGCCCCCCAGGCCCGGCAGGCGGGCGGCTCCCCGGTGCCTCTGCGATTCTTTGCCTTCGGGGCAGGGGGAGACCGGGAGAGGGCTGAGCGGAGGAAAGGCAAAGCGCACACGGTGCGCGGCTGCAGGCGCAGTCCCTGAGGGGAGAGCGGTGCTGGCGGCCCGGGCTCCCGCGCAGCGAGGGAGGTGGCGAGATGGGCACGGTGTTTTCTCGCACCTGAAGGCGCAATTCCTGAGGGGAGCTGGGGGCGGAAAGTCGTTCTCGCTCACCCCGGGCCGGGGCCAGGCGCTGGGGGGCGGCCGGGGCCGCTACTTACTGAGCCCGTAGCCGTCTCGCAGCGCCATCGTCGCCATGGAGACAGCGTCGGGCCCGGCCAGAGCTCCACTTCCTCCGGTGCCCACGCCACTAGTGCCCGGGCGGAAACACGCGAGGCGGGCCCCGTGAGGAGCACGCACGGCTGTCCCCCGCCACGCTAAGGCGGCGTGCGGAGGGGCTGTTTCCTGCCGGACGGGCGATGCCGGGCACCGGCAGCCTGCGCGGAGGGGCCGGAGATGCGGGGCAGGTGGGTACGCGCCGCGGCTGCCGGGCGTGGAGGGGGCGGCGGTCTCGTGCCGCCGACTGTTGGCGCTAACGGCAGCGGCGGGTCCTCGCGCCGCAGCTGCGCTGAGGCGGCGGCGGGGAGAAACCTCCGGCTGGGCCCGGCCGGCTCCCCGGCCTCCCGCCGCCG
>VXAL01009986.1:24852-42415 GCA_013399475.1 Chauna torquata
GTTATTGACATTTAATTTTCTTCGTGTTTTTTTTTTTTTAATTATTATTTATTTTATTTTTCTTTTGGGTCATTACCTTGGAGATAGATGGCCAAAAAGAAAAAAAAAAAGCCTAACTAGTTATGTCTTATTTAAGGACCTGTGCTAGCTTTATATTCTTTCATTCTGTTTTTTTTTTGTTTGTTTATTTTTGTGCTCTTCTACTTAATTATTAAAAAAGTTGTTTTCCAACCCAGCAGGATGAAGGAGGGTCCCTACTGTGAATATCTTGGTGCAAAATATGAGACATACGTTTTTATCTTGCATGAATCTCATTCCACGATTGGCAAAATGGTTCACTCTTCTCTACTTTGCTCTTTGATATATTAATTACAGTACTGCTTCAAAATAGAATGCGTATGTTACTTAAAATATGGATAGGTTCAAAATAGTTTGGACAGTTAAAATGCAAGATCATTCTAAAGGAGTCTTCAGACAACTTCTGAAACATGATATACTTAGGACAGAAAACACAGCATAGTTTAAATCACTTTCCATATGAAATGTAGCCTATGGGATGGAATGGCCATGAGATTTACTAAGCTGGCTTTTGCACAGCAGAATTCAGGTAAGGGGATAGGTGTGCCTGAGAGCTGCAGTCCGTTTCATGATCCTGTAGTTTGTCACATTTCCTCTTTTTTAGTTTTCTAGTTTTCAAATTGTAATAATAATTATTTTGTTTTTTTAGCACTGAGAAAATAATTTCAAAGCCAGTCAGAATATGGCCTTTGAAAGGATAACACAAAAGGACTGGTACAAAATCCTGGGTGCAAAGCCATCGGACAGTCCAGGAGAATTAAGACGGAAGTACCAAAGACTTGTTTTGTTAGTAAGTATGTTTTTATTATTTCAGATGTGCAAAAATAAATTTTATTAACCATAAAATTATAACTACATGTTTTGTTTGTACTTTTTTTTCCTGCATAAATATAGTTAATCAGAGCGAGTTTATAGTATCAGTTCACTGAGGATGGTTTAAGCATGAAATAAATATCTAGAGTTTATGCTTTATCATATATCACAAATAGAGGTTGAGTTGTTCTGGTTCTAAAATGCTGATGTCTTCCAGCTTTGCTAAACACTCATGAATGAACTGAGTCAAATGCTCATCCATCAGATGCTGTATAATTGGGTGTACAAGTCAAAAAAAAAGTCACAATTTGTAGCACGTAGTCATGAAATGTGCTAATAGGTACTTGTGGTATTCACTATCATACCTGTAGTTACAGTGTCCCGAATGCAACCTGTGAATATATAAACACCAGATTCAAAGAGCAAAAAAGTTCTTCCTGTTTGTCTTCAGTAATGGAATAGGAGATGTAAGGGAGGAAAATATGTGAATATCAATTTAGGTTTTATTTGAATGCTTCTGGTGCATTTTTGTAGAGTCATATTTTCGGTCATGCGTTAAGACTTTGTGTTCTGTGAATTCTCTTCATTTTTGCTGTACTCTTGGTTTTCATGTATACGAATCTCAGAGCTCTACGAGACTACTTCATGTTATTCTTGGTTGCTCTGTTTTACTCCTTCCCCTGAGTTCAAGCTTTTTGCTTAAGTAGATGATTTAGCCTGCCTTTAAGAGCAAGATGAGGCATGTATTTTTGATACCGTTGACCATTTTTAACACAACTTGATAGACAAACAGAAGTCCTAAGATAATTAAATTCCTAAGTTTAAGGAAACTAGCAACCTGGTAGAAAGGGAAGAAAGAAAGTGAGCAGAACTCAGTTTTCATATATTCCTTGAGGTAGCTGCTAACTAGACTATTAGTATTGTCAGGGTTTTAGAGAGCATACACGTGCCTAATGTTGCCTGGTTTGATGTGTCAGAATGAATGTGGTAGGAAGCTGGGATTTTTAAGTGAGCTAAAGAGAATGCCGATTCAGAGGAGACTGAGTTTTGTTGAAGTTGAAATAAATTCAATTTTTTTTTTTATTTAGCTCATGTGAAAACTGTTTGTAAAAGTCATTTCACCAACAGGAAATACATTCCAAATGAACACATTTTAATACTCTTATTCTTAGCTGAATTGCCTGAGTAATCCTGCTGTACATCTACTTTCTCAGTGGTTCATCCTAACATTTCTTTGTGAACTTTGAAATTGATCTGTGTACTTAGAGTTGTAGGTTTCTAAATTTCACAAAATGTGTGCAGGCAGGTATAGGACTGAAATATTTGGTACTCACTATTAAACATTAGAAAAATCAGTGTAGTAGAGAGTGTTTTGGAAATCAAGCTTCTTAGTTCTGCGCTTAACAGAAATAGTTATTTTGTTGGGTCTCCTAATGTTTTTTGTTATACTGAGTTACTGGCAAAATGTGAATAAAATTTTGATAACAGTCTCTTTGTTCTTGATGAAAGCAATAGGGGGAACCACAGTGTAAAATACCTCTGCTGTTCAGATAGGTGGCTGACTTCAACCAAATACTGTAATGGAATTAAAGTATTTCTTTAACTGTGAATATATGCAATAATGGCATTAAAATCATACATAAAGTATTGTACAGAGTTGTTTGCCACCAAGTAAAGTAGAACAGAACTGAAACTATGTATGTTTTTTTCACATGAAACTGACCTGTGGTGTTATATCACTATGCTTTCATGTAATTAGTTGGAAGCACATGAAGTGAGAACTCTTGGAGTTTACAACACTGTTTGCAACTATAATGGTCTGTAGTTCTAGAAGATGAAAAGATTATTTTAATATACAAGCTTTTCTTTAGAATCTGTGCATTTCCAAACTAAATGGTCAATGCTCTTTGAAAAGTCAGTGGGAAATGTTAGGGAATTAAGATTTTTTTTTCTCTTACACTGTTTGGCTCAGAATTTTTTCACTGTCAGTGATGAATCTGTTTTTCTGACTAAAAAGACACACTGATATTGACTTGTAGGTATTTTCTGCAAGGCAGATCTGCTGCTTGTTGGTTGTTGTTAGCGTATATCCTGTCTCTATTCTTTTTTTTTTTTGGTAGAGCTGCTACAGACTTTACTTGTCTATTTACTGATGCAGCATCTAGCACAGTCAGTCTATAGTCTGTAAAGGCATGGTGGTAATAAAAGAATTATTTTTATGCACCTTATAAACTCATTGGCTATAGGAGTGACAGGAGACTACAATACATAGTGCATAGTTAAAGCATGAAAGTCATTCCCACAGATGTTGTTGAGTCCATGGGGTTCTCTGGTTAAAAAAGTTGTTAGTTCATGAAAGAAAAATCTACCATGGCGTGTTAGCACAAAAATACTGCCATGAGCTGTGGACTTCTGAATATTGGTGGAATACATAAGGAAAGTGTTACTGTATGTTTGTCCTATCCTGATAGCATTGCCTGGGCATCCGCTGTTCATTGTTAGTGTAGTACTACACTAGGGTTGACCTCTCATCTTACCTGTTGTGTCCTGTTGTATGAATTAATTCCCTTGCTCTCCAAGTAAAGCTTGTACTTAGAGCTCTTAGTTGCTGAACATCTCTAACTCACAAAATGGTCACTTACGGTTTTCTAAAGCTGCCACTGGAGGTAGTAGTAGTAGTACTGGTGGAGGCAGAGAACATGCAGATGCTCCAGATGTGGTGGTAGGGAATTAGCAGAGTAACCACCACTTAGAAAGTTGGGATGTGTGGTGAGCACTGCCATGTACTGTCTAAATATTTCATGACAAATTATCTGGTCATTCCAGAAAGTTTTCTGGCATACGTGTAGCAGCGGATGTTAACTTCCTGAAGAATTGTACTATGCTAATTATCTTAAAATTCAAAAGTTTATGATGTTTGTTCTGTAGTGGGGAATATTCTGATCACGGATGTTCATTAGCATCAAGCATAATAGATGGTGGAATTTATTTTTAAACATAATTCTACTGCTAAAATAAAAATGGCAAATGTCTGAGCCTAAGCTTTCTTCAGATGATCCCCACTGTTTCATGTTAAGCATTTGCTTTTTGCCATCTGCTATTTTCTGTGTTTGTCAACACATGTATGCTTAGCATCTTGAATGAACAGGCAGATGTAAATTTCCAAAGCTACAAAGAGTTGGATGTCTTGCCATATGTCATCCAAAAGATAACTATATTTGCAGTTACCTCTCAGGACCGACCTTTATAGTCCAAAGTAGTAAGCAAGTAAAAATTGTTGAATTACAAGTTTGTAGGAAGCGTTTTGTAAGGGCAAATTCTCTTTACAATGATTAATTTTTGAAGTATAACTTGTTTTTACCAATTCTAACAAGTCAATGATGGAAATGGTTAATAACCCAGAACAAATGAAACTGTGCATATGCACCCTACTTGAGTGAATACATTTACTTACTATTCTGCTATTTTTTCCTTTGCTGTACTTACTTTCTTCATTTGGTCAGGTCACAGGGTATGCTTAAGTGAATTATTTCACTGCAGTTTCTGGATGATGTCTGTTCTGTCTTTAAGAACAGAATTAATTGGATACAGAAAACAGCACAGGTTTGGCCTAAAAATAGCGATATTTTTCAATTGGTATTTTTTTCTTCTCACCATCTAAATATTTAAGTAAAAGTTCATATTTATACAGTTTTATTGCAGTCATGAAACTTAAAAGTTTCTGTAAAAAATTTTTGCATACTCATTTGACTTGGGTGATACTTGATACTTCTTATTGTAACAATCAATGGCAGCCAAAGACAACAGGCTTCTGAGCATAAGACATGTATGCCACTAGCAATTTGATAAATAGGGTATATTTTTTAAAAGAATGAAACTTTTATGTATGCTGGCTTGTACTTCAGTGCTTTCTGTAGCACAGAGCTTCAGCCAGTAACTCTGAAAAAATATTTAATTAGAAATGCTCACTTTTGAAACCTTTGCATTGAGCTATGCTGATTCCATGATTGGCTGTTGTAAGTTCATGCTAAAGATCTTTCTAGAGCACAGAAGAATTGCAGATTCCATGTTCTGAAAGGAATTATAACAGATTTTGCGAACTACTATGTTTAAGTACTCGGAGTTTAGTCTTTAATCTTCTGTCTTTAGAACATGCTGATGGTTTTGAGATATGTGGTATACATACAGCCTTCTTATCCTTAATTATACATACTGTAGTTTCAACAAGAATTCATAAATGGATAAATAGGTTTTATGCTGTACACTTGGTTTTTCTGGGAAACCATACAGCTTTTAGGAAGGACAATGCCTATGTTTCATTTCTGAGTGTGTATGAAATTAGCAGAGGATAAAATTGGAGTAACAAAAATGAGAAATTACCCAACCTTATTACTAGTACTTTTTTTTTTACATCATCTTTTGGTCTGGCATTTTGTGGTCAAAGAGTGAGTTGCCAGATTGTTTTCAAATTTTTATGTAGCTGCTCTGTGTCTGAAAGCTGTTTTTCACAGGGAATAAAGTCACCAAACACATAAGCTTTGTCTGGCTGAAAATCAGGTGTCTGTTCCTGTTGACGCTGATGATATTATAGGATATCTTTCAACTGGAAAAAAATTATTGTGCAGGAAAATTATATGCTGCTGTTACAACGTATGCCCTAATCTTAAAGAAAATCCATGTAATTTGAGCAGGGAGTATGCAGGAAGCTCTTATTTTTAATATGGAAAGGAAATAAAATGTGCCATTTAACACAGTGTTACAAAGATTATCCATTTATCAGAAGGGGTGGTGTGTGTATATAAATACAAACAAAATGTTAAGATGATCACTTAATCTCTGTGAAGGAGTAGAAAGTTTTGAAACAAAGAGCATTAAGCGTAGGCGAGTATCAGCAACAATATAAAAGGACATTAATAGATATTTATTTTAATGGAGCAAAATAATTTCAAGAAGAGATTGTTCCATTGAGTTTGTGTAGAGGAAAGACAGCTATCTTTGGAGAGAAAAAAAAAATCTATTGCATCATATCAGATTTATGTACACATCTAAATTTTTGCAGTCACAAGAAATGCAGAGGATGTTATACATGTAAAGCTGAAAAGCTACTTGCATAATTATTGTATTAAAGTTTGTTACAAACTAAATTCAGTGTTACTCCTGCTTACTGAGAAACTTCTTTTCATGCTGAGTTTAAGTTGAGAATCCGAATCTTAGAAACCTCAAAATGCTTTCATTTTTATAAGAAGTCTCATAACAATGCTTTTCATAATGAGAATTATGCAGCATGTGAACATTTTTTTTCCTTAATAGCCTTTGCAGGTTTTTCCATTATTTGTTTAGATAGCAGCATGCTTGTTAAAGATACTTAATGGATCATCGTGCTTATCTAACTCTAGTTCAGCGAAGTTATGGAAAATAGATTTTGTGATTTGATGCTATAAACAGAACAAGTTAAGTGCTGCCTAGTTGTAGATTGACTGAAGTTAATATGTTTGTAACAGAGAAGGACATGCCACAAAGTTTGATGCAAAGGAATGTCTTTTTGGCTCTCTGGGTAGTTTTATTTTGAGCTGTTCTTTACATCTGTTTTACTGTTTATGACCTTAATAAAATACAAGTGGGTGTGTTTTCAAGTTGGGACTTGAAAAATTGGTTATTAGCTTATATAAGTATATAGTGGGGGTCTCAGTGTTCCAGAAGTCACTAGTTAAAACAGCTTGATTAGGCTGATTGTGATCATGCCAATATTCCTGCAGCTCTCTCAACTACGAGAGCTTTTGTTTAATTCGTCCTTCTGTTTTTTTTGTTTTCTTTCTTACACTAAAAGAGGTCATCGTGATATTCAGTGTTAAGTCTGAAGAACAGACATTTACTCTGTCAATGATCATATTGCAGAAATAGGAACTTTTATTAATCTGAGTGGTATCCCAGATTCATTGCATGTGTCATGATGGTACTTAAAAGCCAAACATTCTGGAGATGCATGATGCCACTGCATCCTGTGATGCAGAGTGCCATGTCCAAGCAGAAGCTCTTGCTTGCTCAGTTGGAGTTGTGCAAGATGTGACATTGGCTGCAGTTGGTCCTTGGGCCTCACCTGCTCTCCTTGGGGTAACTGACCAGTGGGAGCATGTCTGACATGGTTGGGCAGCTGGCTAATCAAACGAAACGCAGTGATTAAGCAATTAGTGCTGATGGGTTAGCATACACCTTCCAGCTGGTTGTTCACCATGTCATATACAGGAGCAGGCTGGGAAAGGTATCCTGACTTTGCAGCAGTAAGAGGAGAAAGGTCATGGATGTATGTGAAGTAAGAAGGGAAACAGGATGCAGTAAAGTATCATAGGAGGAACGGGAATGTGACAATGTTGTTATGTAGACTCTGCAGTGCTCGCTTACTAGGGTGGGTATCCACTGTATCACAGTTTATATGGAGCAGTGCCTCACTTCTTACTACTTTAATGTTATTTATGCTCTGTAAAGGAATCTGATGCCTCTCTTGAATGTTTTGTGTACTTGTTTTGTAAGTTACTGATTGTAACAGTATGTTAAAAGTAGAATCTACACTGTCTTTGGTAGAATTTTAGTGGAAGGTGTTCCATACTTAAAATGTTCACTGCGTCCTGAGGTATTACAAAATTAAAATTCTGATTAAAAAGAGAATCTTAAGTACAAACAAATTCCATAAAGATGTTTCTTTATTTAATATTTGCAAGTATTCTTTCAGCAATTTTGAAGGCATGTTGAAGTAGTGTTATATTGCATAGCGTGCTTTTTATCTCATTTCCTAAGTGAGAAGTCTGAATTAAAAATCATGTAGAAAAAGATACAGCTTAAAGTACAAAGAAGGGAACTAAGAAGACTGGCATAATGTTTTTCATATAAGTAAATGTTCTGATTATTCTGAAACATGAGCATCCACAGTCGAGAGCATCTTGAGTTGTTCAGCACTTTCAAATCAGACTATTTAAGTGCCACTTTTAAATTTTAAGCACTGGGTCAATTATTTAAAGAAGTCCAGAACATGAGTTTGAAGGATAATAAATGCTAATAGTAGAATCCATCACCTTGCAATAACAGTGTTTATTTAAGGATTTCTTATTGCTGTTAAATGAAATTGACCACATTTGTGTTGAAGCTGAAACAGAGATTAGTACTTTGAAAATGGTCTGATATTTCCCACATTGCTATTAGAAGAAATCTAAATAATACCTAACGCACTCCCCATTAATTTCTGATCTTTATTGACCAGAAACAAAAAGAAGTATTTGTAGTATGACATAGTAACCTGTAAAGCTTAGCAGTTTAGGGACTTTTTTTTTAGATTTATTTAAATAATCTGTGTAGTTTTGCCTTAAGTTTCAAATATATAATATAAGTATTATGGAAATTTGTGAAAGCAACACATTCACTTTTCCTT
The DNA here is from genome assembly GCA_013399475.1 of Chauna torquata. Classification (NCBI taxonomy): domain Eukaryota; kingdom Metazoa; phylum Chordata; class Aves; order Anseriformes; family Anhimidae; genus Chauna; species Chauna torquata. The sequence continues at coordinate 33,164 of VXAL01009986.1, forward strand.
TATCTTTAAACACTTTTTTTTCTAGAGCCAGAAAAGCAGCCAAGAGCGCAGACTGCGTTTTGGGGTGCATTAAGCACAGCATAGCCAGCCGGTCAAAAGAGGTGATTCTCCTGCTATATTTAGCACTGGTGTGGCCTCACCTTGGATATTGTGTGCAGTTCTGGGCTCCATAATATAAAAGGGATGCTAAGGTCCTTGAAAGTCTCTAGAGGAGGCCAATAAACCTGGTAAAAGGGCTGGAAGGTGTGTCCTCTGAGGAGGGGCTGAGGACACCTGGCTTATCTGGTATGTAGAAAAAGGAGGCTGAGAGACGACCTCATTGCTCTCTGCAACTTCCCGAGGAGGAGAAATGGAGAAGGAGGTGCTGGTCTCTTCCCCTGGTAACCGATGACAGGACGCATGGGAATGACACAAAGCTGTGCCAGTGGAAGTTCAGGCTGGATATGAGGAAAAATGTCTTTACCATGAGGGTGGTGAAAAACTGGAACAGGCTTCCTAGAGAGGTGGTTGATGCCCCAGGCCTGTCAGCGTTCACGAGGCAGTTGGATAATAACCTCAGTAATATGCTTGAACTTTTGGTTAACGCTGAAGTGGGTCAGGCAGTTGGACTAGATAGTCTTTGAAGGTTCCTTCTAATTGAACTGTTCTATTCTGTTCTGTCTCACACAGTTAGAATGTGCTGAGCACATTAGAAGACCTGAATGTCTTAAGAACTGTCCCACCCTCCATGTTTTGTCTTGGTTGATCATGGCTGCTTTCTCACCTCCCATTGAGCCCAAATGGTCAGCAGACATGAACTCATTTGAACTGATTTGAGGCAGAATTTAATTCTATACCTGAACGGCTGTCTTTATGACACTTTGTAGATAACTTGCATTATTATAGTAAGAAAGTCCAGGTTGAGCTTTTTTGCTGTAGTCTTGTCAGTCATTTGGATAAATTATCTCAGTCGTTTACTTTTCACTATGTTGAAGTACCATTTCAAACCTGAAAAATCAATAGTTGAATATTTTAAAACCTGACCCTTTGTTGTTACTCCCAATAAGTTATCATTAACCAAAAAATTCACAGTCTGTATTGCTTGGATTTATGACCTAAGAATGGTCAAAGAAGCTAAGGATGAACAAGTTTTCTGAGCAGCATCTTAGCTAAATTTTTTTCTTTTCTTGACATAAAGTGAAACATTAAATATTAACTAGGTAGATGTTTTGAGGAGAGGCTGAACAGGAGCTCTTCTTTTAAGAGGTACCTATCTTCTTGCCAGCAATACAGTAATAGTTCCTACTGCTACAGAAAAGCAATGCAAAATACAGGTTTTGTAGGATGCTGTCAGTATATCTATTGCTTCAGTAAATGTTGGTATTGAAACTCAAGTAATGCAAACCTTGGATTATTCCTTTACAGTTGCTGATCCATTCTAGGTGGTGATTTTACCTTTTCATATACATCTCTGACTATTCTTTCCTAAAATAAGAATAAACACTGAGACCATCTGTATAGAGTGCTTATTAAATATGAATGGTGAAAAGATCAATAATAAATTCTGTTGAGTAACCACAGTACACTATTGTCACGTGATTTCCTTGAGTCATCTGGAAAATATGTAGTTTTAGTAGTTATGAGGATACATTGTCAAAACTGTTTCCGTACTGCAAATGGAGAAATTTGCCAAACTCAAGCAACCTCAAATTAGAAGTTTAATTAACACCAAACTAGCGGTCAGTCCAGATATGATGACTTGAAGGAAACTTCCAGCATGAGTAAATCCAATCCATGCTAGATTTTATGTAGCTACTTGGATTGTGTTTGGAATTGTTTGGTCACCACTTAGGAAGTTTTGAAATAACTGAAGGCTGAATTTTTATTTATGCTGCTGTGATATCCATGAAATAAAGGAGTGCTTGTGCATTCAGTAATAATCATAGCATACTTCTTGGCTTCTGATATTAAGGGTCAAGACTTCTCAAGATATTTTAGACATATTTGGCCTTGCCTAAGATACAAAAGTATTGGCTTTTGTACAGCAAGTAGGTTGCAGCACTTCTGTTTTTTAACTTGGTTATTGTGAGATGTTTACTATTGATATCTCTCAGGTTAAGCTTTCTCATAACAGGTAGGTGGATTCTCCATGGATTTTGCACCCAAATGTTTTCTAATTCTATTAGCATTTAGTTTTTAATGTCCATTTTAAAAGTTATAACTTGACTGGTGCTTAATCTGTCATTTTGAGATCATGGATGGCTTCAAATACAGCAGAGAATCTGTATTTCTACTAGAGATGGGGAAAGATGAAATAATTGCAACACTTGCATAACACTTCAAAAGTTTTTGTTTAGATATTTGTGTCCACTAATATATAAAATTAAAAAAAAAAAGTCATCTGTTCTGTGAGCCTCAATTTTGACAGTGACTTCTGAAGCTGAAGCGCCTTAGGGACTTCAGTTATTTGGAATCTAGGTGATTAGCATTATATTTAAGTCTGACCTCTTTAGGTGTCTGTTCAGACATTCCAAATGAATTTGAAAATTAGTGGTGTACTTTAGTTTGGAATATTGGTTTACTGACAGTCATCTGGGGGTGGGGGGAATGACAAAAATTGTGCTTTGTGCTCAGCAGTTCTTAAAGGTTGTTGGGTATCAAAGTTTTTGACTTTCTTAGACTACAGAAAGGTATTTATCTTGCAAGTCACTGTACCTGCTGAAGACTACTGCCCCTACCTGCCTGTCCCTGCCCTTCTGCCAGATGTTACTCAGCCAGGAAATAGCATCCTGTGGGTTTTCCTTCATCCACTACAGTGTGTGTCATCTGGAGAAGTTCATGCTCATTTTTTTCAGTAGTTTAAGCAACTCTATTTTTTATAATGCAGTACAGGATATTTCATTTTGCTTCACATGAAAACAGCATTTGCCTAAACTAGTTTCTTGACCTTTTGTGTAACTGGCATTATTGCATGGCTAGGGCTACATTAAGTTATTGCAGCTGAATGTTGTTTAATGTGATATTTAACAGTGTAAATTGTGAGCACAGGGGGCAGAATTTTATAAGGAGCTTTTAAAATACCGTTTGTATTTTTACCCTTATATTCCTGTAAGTTTCAAAATGTTTCATTTCTTTCCTTCCTTCACTTTTTTTTTTTGCCTTACCACCTCCTGTGTTGTAGTATAGTTCCCAAAAGTCTCTTAACTGGCTTGTGAGGCTCTTGGATGACTCTTCATAGGAAGATAAGGAGCCATGGGATCAGGAAAAAAGGGAAGGAGAAGCTGTTTCTAAAGATCTGTTTTCTGGTATCTGTAGCTTCTGTTTTCTCTCCTCATTTTTATACTTTCATTAGCCAAGTTAATCTTTGTTTCTATTTATACAACAACAGTTGATTTTGTTTTTTTGCTTACTAAAAACTGGAACTCTTGCATATTATTTCTAGTGTTAACTTTGTTCAAGAGCTGAAAAAGATGAGATGTGAATATTTAATAAGAAAGTTATGTGATGTAATTACTTGCTGTTTTCTTGGACTCTTCTCAGCCTAATGGGGTTAGATTCTTTCCAGTCACTGGGGCATGCGGGGGGTTGAAAGGACTAAGAGTTTGTTATTTAGGCTTTTCTAAGGCAGGCTAGTTACTGCTGCTGTAGAAATGTCCGTTTCCCTTGCCAATGCAGTAGGTTCTTTTTCTTGTCATGAGAAAGCTTCTAAAAAAGAATCTGCAATTATTTGATTTTCCAGGAGGAGCTCGGGTGTTTTAAAGTAGCAGATTCACGGAGCGTTACCTTGAACAAAGTGAAGACCCACTTCCAGTAGATAAGACCAGTAGGAGTATAAGGTCAAAACAGCAGTATCGTGATCCTGCAGTATGATAAAAAGCAATTGCATTAGAAAAGGATTCCAGTCGTACATGATATAATCTTTACATTTTAATAATGTACTGCAGAGGAAGAGGTAATTTATAATGAGAAATACTGTATAGCGTGAGACCAGCTCTGCAATCACGGGGCTTTACAAGTAGCATTGAATTGAAAGAGACTGTTTCCATGGAAGTTGAAATTTATGGCTTTAAAACTATAGTGAAAATTACGATGGCAATCCTGCTATTACTGCAGTTAAATATTTAAAAAAATAAAAATAAAAGTATGCAAAGGATGGGGATTTGGGCAGCAAACACTAAATATAGAGCAGGAAAAGCAGATCTTTTCACATTTTTCAGGTGGGTCGCAACTCAAATTCATGCCCAACTTGACAAAAGATTTTCCAGTGAATAACAGAACCATTTAACACCTTGGTCAGAAATTGATGTTGTCAACCTATGTGATTTAAGTGTGAAGGAAAATGTTATGGTGAAAATCTTGGTTTAGGGTTGAGGAGGTTTGAAATATGTTAAAGCATATTTTAAGCAGACAATATGTGTTAGCCTTAAAAAAATAATTTGCTTCTTGGATTTTTTTTTTAATGAGACTTGGACAGCATAATTTATTCTATGATTTTTTTATTGTACTGCTGAGGACTCCAGTAATTTTCAAGAATTGGCAGCATGGGGTCAGTAGTTTTTACTGTTCTTACTGAATGCCAGTTCTGTGGTCTGCACAACCATTACATATTGCTGTGTACATTTAATACTAGCTTTTTAAAATTCTGTTTATTTTTAAAATGAAGTTGAGATGTTTGTGGGTGTTTTAAAATTAGTCATTAGGTGATGAATAATTAAAATCTTATGGAAAGCTTTCTTTTTCTTTTGCACTCTCTTGATGATGATTTGCTACAAAAGCCTTGAGTCAGAGCAAATAATTCCTCATAGTAACAGCTACAGCAGCAATAATATTATTTGAAATATTTCTGTTCTGATGGTTCTTATTTGTCCCAAGTGAACTTGGAGGTCTGCTGTGCTGGATGTTGCATACAGCAGTGGTTATCTCTGTCCTGAAAGTATGGAAAAGATGGATTATGTTTGTAAAAACATACAAGCAGTTGAATATGGTGTGGGGAGCTCAGATTGATATTTCCATAGCAATTTTCGGTTATGGCAGACTGTATGGAAGAAAAAAGAAGAATGGACACAGTTTCCACCATCTGGTTGATCACTGAGCGATAGAAGAAAAATATCATAGAATGGGTAGGCAAGGCATAAGAAGAAACTAGGAGGAAAATGAAACTTATTTTTTCTTTAAAAAAGGAACATTTCCTTTGACTAAGAATCATCCTGCAGATGGACAGTGGAGGCTGGAATCAGTGTCAAAGCTGATAACCGGATCAGGTAGGAGAAGGCTAAAGCTGTTAAAAAGCTTAAAGATTGTTTGTTTTGGGGGGAAGAAAAAGGAAGAGGAGGTGGATTGAAGTAATGAATGAAGAAGATAAATTCCTTGCTCTTTTGTCAAGCTGTCTTTGGATAGACATACTTTAGGGGAATTTAAATCCACTTCTGTATGAAAAGATTGAGTGTCACAAGGAGCTCTTCACTTTGTTTCTCTTCTTTGCAAGTGGAAAAAACAGGCTACTTCCATGTTCCCTGCTAACTTCTGCCAATTGAGTGAACGTGTTGAAAAGATTGATTGTGGGCTAGGAAAGCAAGTGTAAGACCTGGAATCATTCTTTTCATGGAAGTGAACAAGTTTCACATGTCAGAGAGTGCTTTGTTGCAAAATCATTGAAATAAGAAAAGCACCTTCAATGTAATTTTGTGCTGTTTTAGCATGAGACCACACCTCTTTTTTTTCCTGTTTTGAATACTTGCTGTTTGAAGCTTTTCAAGGCTGATTTGTGCTAGTAACTTACCAGTTACTAACAGCTTACATACGTGTAAACAAGTCTGGACTCCGATCTAGTGAATGCACTTCTACTTCTTTATGTTGGTGTCCTGATAAATGTATTGCATTCCTGATATTTTTGGAGATGAAACATTTTGAGTCTTACTCCTATTTAGCCCACTGAACATGCATCTTTCCTGCTATGGTGTTTGTATACAAGAGAGGATATGATCACATCAGTTCAATTTAGAAAGCCTGTAGAGGAGGGAGGCACTCTGTGAAGCTGATTCTTAAAAACAATTATAAACTTTTTTGTTTTCTTTGGTCTCCATTTTTCATAATGCTTATGTAGTGCAGAGACAATGAAATGTTTTTGATGTAACCTTCTAGTAAGCAGTAGGTGGCAGTAGTGTGTTGTATTTGGCAACTGCTTTGTCGTTTGTTTTATCTCCTGCAATCTTTATGGCAGTGTAGTAAGTGGAGAAAACATGTATTATTTCTTGCAATTTTTATAAAATGCCGATTGGTTGTTCTGACTTTATGTGGCTGTAAGGGCAGCCATTGTTTGGACCTTTCTTATATACATAGGTCAGATTATCATACTGTAGTTTCTGCACACTATTCATTACTTATTTTCTTATATACAGTATCTAACAGCGATAACATTAACTGCAAACGATCTGATTAGGTATATGCCATTAATGGCTAAATGTGTTTAGTTTTGCAGCCTTTACCTTCTCGTAAGCTGTAGCCCTTTTGAGGTTAATATAGGCTGTTAGATGAAGCATGTTCTTTTATGGTTGTGTGTTTTTTATCTAAGAAAAAGAGTAAACTTAGGCTCAAGAGAATGTCAATAGGACCATAATTAACCTTTCAGCATAGTGTTTTTTATTGTCGCTCCGGTTCCTGGACAAGTGCAGCTACCTTGTGACCTTTTGGAGGTTTTTTCCTCCCCTCATCCTTCTTTCTCACAGGTAAAGGAGTTCAAGGAGTTTGGAAGTTGTGTTGCATTGTATTAATTTGACAGGATGATCAATTAATAGAAGAAGAGCAAGAAAGTTTTGACAGAACATGCTATCTAATTAGTACCTGATGAACCATATAGGCCTCAGAGCACAAAGTGTAATGTTGCAACAGGATGACTCCTGTACGTGACCTTTATATGCAAAATAAACCCATAAAAAAAACTAAAAAAAGAATATTTCAGCATAGTTGCAGTGAAGGAAATCTTTACTGCTGAAAAACATCACTTTCCACTGTAAACCTGGGGAAGGCTGGGGGTACTTGATACTTCATAGCAACTTGAAGTATCAAGCCTTTGTTTTGTGTAAGTCTTGTNTTATGTAAAAGGTGATCTACAAGTTATGGAATTAGGTAAAATAATTAAATACATAAAATAAAAGTATGCCATTTTTCTTCCTGGTTTCTGGAGCAGTAAAGAAGAAATACTAGGGGAGTAAGATTGCCTGACGGCTCATGTGATACAATGGCAAGCAAAATTACTGTAAGTTAAGAGAAGGTAGCACCATAAGGCTTTAAGGTTCTACTGTAACTGATTTTCTAGTACATAACAGTTTTTCAGTTGAAAATTTAGTTTTGAATTGAAAAGCACTTTGAGTCTTTCAAGACAGTACTGCCAGAATTATTTGGCTATTGGTAATTAGTTTTTTCCATTCTTGCATATAAATATATTGATAACTAATTCATACTGTTCATTAGGAAATTCTCCCTCCTCCCATGGCAGGAGCAAAGTTTAATATTACATGTTTAAAACATTTTTTCAAAATGAATTCATTTTTTCCTGCAATTAAAACTTTTCTGTTCTACTGAAGTAAGCCGCATTCTGTTTTAGAATACTTTTCTTGAATAAATCACTAAGATGATTGTAAAATATGGAAGTGTGTTTTTCATCTTGACCTAATTTAATGGTTTCAGATGGTGAAGTTGGAAAATGGCTTCTTTCTGTGACCTTTCAGTGAGTGCCACAGGGTGGGGGCCAAGTGTACGTTTGTTACTTTTTTCTCTTGACCACCACAGGTAGCTAAAACATGAGCTTTTCTTAAATTTAGTTACGCAAAATTTCAAATTCTAGTTTAATAAACAATTGCTTAATTCAGTCTCACTGTGTTCTGATTTAAATTCATTACAGAATGGATTCTGCAAGAAAAAAAGTTCAGCCCTAAAGCATAGCAGCTAACATGCATAGTTTCTAGTCAGCATATCATGCCTATAACCAGAGTAAATGATCGTTTGGAGTTGGTGTACTTGATTGCTCAAATATAGCTGTCATATACGTGGTGTAAGTAATACTGAATACACGTGTTAATTCTGTTATATGCTGATAAGGATTTGTGGCTTAAACTATTCAGTGTGACAATGTATGTAAAATTAACAGAAGTGTTTAAATGTAATCATATAGTTCCTGGAGCGTTTAAATTGTATTATATGGTTCCTTTTTTGTGCTGTGTCCAGCAGTGAACCTGTTCGGCTTTACATTTTGGTGCTGTATCAACTGGTCTGGAACTTTCAATACATACTGTATAATTTGATCAGAAATACTGCCACAAGCCTTACAATGACGTAATTCAGAACTGGAAATTTGCAGTTTTGCTGGGGAGTGGGCTGGGGAGGAGGACCCACTCTCCTGTCCTTGTTAGGCTTGGCTGTAGAATTTCAGATGCACAAATTTACTATCTTGGAGAGTTCTAAGTTGAGCCCTCAGAATGCCTTGTTTTTGTGATAATAATCATGAGGTGTGGGGCTTAGGCATTTCAAAGTGTGGCTGGCCAGAGGACAAAGATTTCAGGAAGGGTACCCTTTGTCAAAAACCTGAAGTCAGTGTGACCTTGCAATGGAAGCAAGGTTTTTCCACTAGCTGTCACATTAGTCTCCACTGTTCACAGGTAAGGGACTTTTAGATAGGCTTTTCTGGATCAAAGTATTAGAAGCAACAAAACTCTTTCCAAATCTCATTTTAGAAAGAGGAGGGATGCTGCTCTGAGCTTAATTGTCCAAACTTGATTCCAAAGCTATGGAAATCATATAAAGATTGAACACTTGCTTTTTGTGGAAAGAGAAAATGAAAAGTTGAATACAAATCTACAGAATATCAGCCTGCCATATGATTTGGTTCTTGAAATGGTTTAGAAGAGTCGTTGATTTCTTAGATGTTTATAGATGTGGTGTAAGCATTGTAGTCATGTGGCCAAGTTAAGGAATCTTGTTTTAACAACTGTAAATTCTTTCTAATAAGTCTGTCCACATAGTCTATAAGTAAGTAGAGAAATCCAGCCCTTCTTCAGAAGTTAATCTGTCTTGATTTCTGTGAGCATTTGGTCAGACCTACATAGATTTGGTTGTTGGTTTGAATCTAGCCAAGGCTGGTGGTGTCTTAATTGCTACCACAGAGCAACCATTTGGCCTATGTGAGATGAATGTTGTCAAAGTACCTTCTGCAAGGCGGACGTACATCCACTGGGAATGTATCAAGAAAGTTTTCATTAATTGGTCCCTTTGTTGGCA
>VXAL01009994.1:9152-40611 GCA_013399475.1 Chauna torquata
GAAAACTAAAAATAAATTTTAAAAAAAAAAGCTGTAATAACAGAAACAGAAGTTATTTTCATCATAAAATTTGCACAGAATTCACATTCAAATTGAGCACGAGAATTTTGAATGGGCTCCTAGTGGAATATCACAGAAGAGGTGCTATTCAGGCCTCAGCTCTTTCTAGTAATATCAAGCAAAGATCTCCTAAGTTAGTAGCTGTGATCATGAGCAAATCAGGATAACAAAGCTGTTTTCCTTTCAGCTCGTAACAACATTTACTATATATGCCTGGCTAATTCTGTTCTTAATCATGCCATTCCTGAGAGTCCCAGAGAAAAGTAGAGACTTTAGTAATGATGACTCAGAGGCAGAGAGAAAGCAGTGGTGCTGGTTCATGTATAAGGATTGCTGGGAGACCTCTTACTGCCAGTCAAATTGCTCCATCTTTAAAAAACACCACCAAACATATCACAAACAACTGATACACTCAGCAAGCAATCAGACCATTTTAGAGACTAACTCTCATGTGAAGTATTGTGGGGAAAGCTTCCTTCATGTACCCACTCAACAATACTATTGTTTTGTTGTATTATTACGTTGCTGTACTAGAACATTGTCAGACTCAGCTTCAAAGATAGCTTGAGCCTACACTGAGTTTAATTTTGCCATATGACTGGAAAATGGCAGTGGTCTCTGTGTCTATCTGATAGAGATGGCTTCTCATAATGGGATAGCCACTTATCACAGTCCTTCAGCTTTAATTCATCAGCCTTAATTGTCAGCTATTCCCAGTTTCCCTTTTCCAAGTGATGACATTATCCAATGTCTCACCATAACTGCAAATTATAAATATTAACTATCTCGCCGTAGGATCACAGTTTTTTCTAGTGAAATGAGTTTTAACAAGCGTTCTTAGGAGAAGTTTACGTTCCCAGATCACTGCTTAACTTCCTTTGTTGTGGTATATTTTTTTCGCTCTTTTTTTTTTTTTTAACTGAAGAATATATGTGCAGTTCTGCAGTTCTGCATTTCATACAATCAACATAATTATAAATCTCTCTTTCAGAAGACCGTGGCTTTTCATTTTGCATTAAGATCAGCATTTGGTGGTTGCTATTCCAGCTATTTTGTAATTTGTGATACTGTATTCAGAGTTCTTCTCCCCCCACCAAAAACAAACAAAAAACCTCAGGCCTTATCCTGCAACAGAGTAACAAAGCAGCATCCAGTCTATATGCTCTATCACTTCACCTTCAGTGTTATCTAAATTCAGCTGTGCCTTTTCAATAGTCACAGCTCTCCATCACACCTAAAAACCATCAAAGTGGTTGTTAAATTCAGCCCATAAATAGAAGAGCTAATAAGGTTCAGGTTTCAATTCCATAATTCCCTAACAAAGGACAGTGCCTTGTTTAGAACAAAGTGTATCAAGCAGCCTCATCTAAAAAACTAAACTAGATTGGCACAATACAGCATAGTATAACCCACAAAATATTGAGCTGCTTAAGAAAACTGACCTCCCAGTGCCACTTGCAACACATGCTGTACATAACAGCCACTACTGGAGTACAGCCAAGTTACCTCAGAAAAACACACAACTTTCTACTAGATGTTAAAGCACACAAACATATAAGCAGCATCCACAACTGAAAATTCCAGTGTGACAGTTAATTACTCAAAATTACAATGAAAAGATGCAGAATAAGCACTAGTTAAAACTTCTATTAAGTTCTAGACATAAACTGCCAAATGAAATAGAGATGAAAGGATGAACTTGGCAGCTTGTTTCTAAAAAATTGCGATATTTTGGGAAGGGAAGTTGTAGGAATCTCTCAAACTGTATTTTCAAGATAGCTGTAGAGAATAGTAACTCTATCTCCAGTGACTTGACAGTAGTTATTTTACCACAGCTATAAAGCATTGAGTATCTGGCCCTCATTTCTATTCCCTCTTGTACTTAGAACCATTACAGACCTACACCACCAGCAAGACTCAGCCAGTAAAATTTACCTGAGGAAACAGTGCAAGAGCACTAATTTGTGACACTGTGCTTTTGACATGGGATCTGGAGAAGGACTAGCAGCACAAACAGCAGTAGCATGCATTTTTAACTCATCTATCTCACAATAACATCTCTACAGGCTGCCAAGAGAAGGATATTTGAAGATGAAGTTTTAGGAGAGTACCAATAGCTTGTCAGGCAGTAAACTGAGAACCCTTTTATCAGGTAAAATATCCTTAATACACTTCTTACACGCCCACCTCTATGGCCTCTTTTCACTCTGTTAATAAGGATCAGCACGCATGACAATACCTGGCCTTGCTCTGTCAAAGGTCTCTGAGCGGTGAGATCTAGTGGGGTGCTCTGCTATCTGAGCATTTATACAATGAATGGAGACAGCATCTTCATGTCGATCTAAAAGAACCATTGTTAGAGTTATGTAATGAGTATGCGTAAAGTAGCAATGTGCATAAAGAGACTAAAAAGATCAAAAAAAGAATTAAGTACAATTTTCCTTAAATAGTCACCAGAATAAAAAATTTAGGCAACAGATTGGATGTTTTTGGTGATGTCTCAGGAATCATTTGGAAAAGATTTTTAGAAAAACAACTTTCTTCAGAGCCCATCATTCAAAATCTATAAACTAAAATGTTGACAGATATAAAAGGTCAAAATGTCTTTTTTTTGAGAACAGTTAGAAAAAAAAGTAAAGATACAACTGACAAAGACAAGATTAAATTGCAGAGACACCCTAGCACAAGCAGAGATCAATCCATCCTGTCAGAGCACTTAACTGAATACATATATTGCCACATTTCTGCTTTTCATATTTGAAAGCCTAAAATCCAGCATACTTTAATTAAATTGCATTTAGCCTCAGAAAGGGCATAAAACAGATGTAACAATAGCTCCAAAGGAACAACTTCATAAATGTGAAATTTTTCCTTAATTTTTTAAAAAGATCTTCCAGACTAAGTTACATTAAATTTGTGCACAGAAGCAATGCATCTGCGTAGCAATAGGTTGCACCAGGTCTGTCTGGGATAGCGTTAGTCTTCTTCATAGCAGCCCATTGGGTGCTGTGCTTTGGATCTGTGGCTATATTATTTGTGCTGATAACACACTGATGTTCTGCCTGTTGCTGAACAGCACTTGAACAGCATCAAGGCTTTCTCTTTTTCCCCACTCTATTGCATCCTCCCACACCATCAAGTAGGCTGGGGTGGGCAAGAAGTTGGAACAGGACACAGCCAGGACAGCAGACCCAAGCTGGTGAAGAGGATATGCCACACAGCATGTAATGTCATGCTCAGCAATAAAAATTGGGGTAGGGGAAGAAAGTTGTAGGGGGCAGCTGGGCTTCCAAGGGCTGGCCATTGGTCTGTTTACAGGAGGTGGTGAGGAACGGCCTTTGCATCACTTGGGGTTTTCTTGTTTGTTTTCCACTTTCCTTCACTTTATTAAACTGTCTTTATCTCGACCCACAAGTTTTCCCACTTTCCCCCTTCCTATTCTCTCCACCATCCTGCTGAGGGTGTGGGGTGGGCAGGAACAAAAAACTCTGTGGGTGTTTAGCTGCTGGCTCTCATCAAGCTACAACACAGGTGACCAGAAACACTGTGTACTGTACTAACGGTCATTAAAATACATGTAGTTAATGTGTAGTCATTCAGGGAACAAACATCCTTTACCATTTGCGATGGTTTTCATCTTTTATCTTCTTTTTTGTTTTAAGAATTCCTGTACAATTCTTTTAGGTCATAATTAAGTATACAGACATGATACATTTAGGTTAAGGAAAAAAAAAGTTAAACTGCAAATGAAACTGAAGTTTCACCAGAAAATGCTGTTTCACTGAACCAGATGTACTTCTCTCTATCCTTTGCAAATGAATTTTCTGTTGCGCTTGCCACGGTAGGGTCTCTGGGGATTTCTAAAACTCATCTCCATTGGGTCCAGTCATATCTCAACCACACCCCAGCCATTACAGTTTCCAGACCAGTGACTCACAGCCAGCTGATCAGTAAAATTGATTGCTCTTCTGTTTTCATCTCTGCTAATAGCACAAAGTAGAAATTTAGCTAGGCAGCTGTGGCATTGTGGGACATTTTGGTTTTGAAACAGTAAATGGTCACATTCCTCTGATGAGACTGTTAGACTTTTTTCAGTTCATATGAGTGAGTAGGTAGAAACGACCTAGGAAACACTTTGGATTGAAATCAAGATTTCATAACAAAGAAAAAAATTTCCCATGAACTAGAAAAATACTATTATATGTTCCGCTTTACAATTAAAGTGACAAAATTCCGAATTCAGATCCCCCCTTTGTTTATATAGTACAGTACAAACTTTACTTAAATGTGCTTACAACAGTCTCATCTAAGTCTCAAGCTTAATTACCATACTAATGAACAGCTTTGAAGTTCCTATATGTCTGTGAAATCAAAAACTAAGATTGGAGCTGCTCTGAAGAAACTGTCTTTCCTTAGGAATCAGGTGACAATTTACACAGCCTTAAAAACTGTTTTGTGTAAAGAAGGCTAACTTCTACTCTGCTGACTTCATCAGAAGCAGGGAGCGTTCTCCAGCAGGATCAGAACTTGTTGTCAAATTGTCAAAAACGCAAGCCCTGGTCACCAGCCTTTTCACTGAAAAAGCAGGGACAGAAGAGCTTCAAGGAGTACATTAGCATTGTTTCAGTTTGAACCACTATGCAAGAACTTAAACACTTTTTTTTTTTTTTTTATGTACAAATCCTCATTAAATTGAAAGCATTAATTCTGCACAGTTAGCTCACAATACTGATCATTCAGTTGGCAGGGTTTGTAGTCCTCACAGAAAGTGAGGAAGTCCCCAGGTGTTAACTGTATTCATAGGTTAAAATGCAGTAATTTAAAAGGTAATTTTTTGCACCTTATCAGTACTCCACAATAGATGCTTAATAACATGCATGATCAGAAATGGATTTTAACCTCAGAACTAGTAAGGCTCTTAAATTCTTCAGTGAATAATTCAGGATTTTCAATTCCTTCCTTACAGTGTAACAGGTATTCATTAAGTAGTTGCATTTTTCACTGATAGACATAGCATATAATTTAGGGACTCAGGGACAGAGCAAGAAAAAGAGAAACTCACTCTCAAAACCAAAACTGCAGTCCTCCACTATCTCAGTTGTTTCCTAACTCCAAAGGCATCCCATAAGCCAAATGCCACTAGAGATTTACAATTTCAGCAAGAAATTTTTGCCAGTGCTTACAGCCTTGTTGGTGGGCAAGTCCAGAAGCAGCTCCATCCTGCAGGCACAAAGCAACTTGGGACTCAACTGTTGGCTCAGTTCTGCCAGGAGCCATGAGTCCAGTGAGCATTATCAGCTGGATGTCTTTTTTGTTTGTTTTTTTCTTGTAAGCATTTCCCTCATATAACAGATGCTAAATCAGTCAGCTGGTAGGAAGTGGCCAGTGATTACCTTTGCATCACATGGTGGGGTTTTTTTTTTTTTTGTACTGTGTTTTTGTTTGTCTGTTTTTAACTTATCTAGACCCACAAGTATTTCTCACTATTGCCCGTCCAGTTCTCTTCCCCCACCCCACTGGTGGGAGTGATCAGGTGGCTGGGTGGGTTATCAGCTGCCGGCCAGGTTCAACCCCCCACAGCAAGGGTTGTACAACTGTACAATCCTAAAGTCACTGAAGACAAAGGACTTTAACTTCAGAGCTTCTAACAGATAGAGCAAATTTCTTCAGTACTCATGCCATACAGTAGCAAAGCAGCATTTAAAAAAAAAAAAAAAAAACCACCAACACTGATACTAGCTTCCAACTGCCTCATATTGCAGTTATTCTGTCTGTCCTTGGCATGCGATTTCCTATAGCACATCTGACTGTAGCATTTGAAGCTCAGATGCTCACAAATACTAAGACACCTACACCAAGCCCCAGAAAAGATTTCAGACTAAACCAAAAAATGTGGCCCTCAAACTACTGTCAGGTCTCTTGCCACACACTTTTTTGCCATCCAAATTGTGATTTAGAGCAAGTCCACAACTGCTGCCACACAGGAAAGGCAAACACCTTGGTTCCCAGCTCAGGCTCAAGACTAAAGTACAGCATAAAACACAACAGCTGCAGCGATATTCACAATCTCAATCTCAGCCTGAAGACATTCAAAGCCTCTCTCCCAACCTTGTACAACAGCACCCTAAACATCCTGATCTGCTTGGGAAAGAGATTCCAGCACTTACAGCAAATGAAAAGCCATACACTTCAATTCACTGTTTCTTGAGAATTTTGTGATGCAACATTCACTTTCTTTAAGGATAGAAAACAATTTTGACTCTAAATTGCATGATTTTGAATCATATGTCATTTTTCCTTATTTCTCTCTACAGACAACAACACCCCAGCTGCTTAATGGGTGTGTCATATGTTATAGAATGCTTTAGCTTCAGATTTTGAAATCAATTTAGTTTAATGTTTTGTTTATAGTAGAATCAAGTTCTCACAATTCACAAATGAAACATTTTTATCAGGAATCTTTAAACGAATTTTGAAAAGTCACTCTCATCTTGGATTAAAGCTAATCTCTGGAGTTACTATTTGCATAATTTATGTTTCTAAAACAAAAATCTTCATGACAGTGACATTTGCAAAAAGAAATGCACTGGGAAAAAAAGCTAGAAAGTTCATTTTTGCTCATAAACATAACTTAATGATTTTAGACTGATGCTGTCCAAAAAGACCTGAATCTGACATTCCAAAATAATGTTACTTCCAACTTTACACAAGTACCTTTCAACTCCTGAAATAGTCTCCCTACCTGGGCACACTACAGGATGCATTAAAGCCTACGCTTTTTTTCTTTTATCACCTAGTCTCATAGCTTCTCTTCATTCTCATAAATAAAATTCAGGGTTAATGGTAAGTTATATTAAGTAACCAGGATTTCTTCTGCTGTAGTTATACAGTGCATGGAATAGATGTCGAAACAGTCTATTTGTAGTTTTATGCATTGAAAGAGATTGTCAAAGACATCTAGAGCTGTAAGCTATTTTAGAATATATACTACAATATGCTCAAAGGCAGAAGGAAAAAAACTGTCATAACATACTCTCTAAGGTCATCTGAGATACAACTACCTGTTCATTTATTGAAGCCAATATGGTTAGACTATCTCTAGCAAAGTCATCTGTTGATTCCCAGTATCACTATCCAGGAATAAAAGAAACACAGAGTTAAAAGAGAAGTCTTCAGTTGTTCCTATAAGAAATCTTCAATAAGAATCTTGTGATGTTGGGAGATTTTCAGCTTAAGACACTCCTGAACTCCCAAAGTACTCAGCAGTATAACTGCTGCTGAAGCTTGCAAATACTGTGTGCAAATACAATATTCTGAACATATTTATACAAAGTTGGGTCAAATATATGCAATTCATGATGTTTAATTATTTCCTTGAAGATTGAAATATACTGGAGAAACTTAAAGCGTTCTTGAAGCCTGTAGACCACATACAGAAGGTAAGAAATAATAGTCACACAACAATCAAAGTACCTGATTAAGAGAGATTTCTGCCACAATGAAAAGCCAGCCAGGTGCAAAGCAGTTTTCTAAATATTTGTATTATACATTATGGTAGCCACACAATGTATAGTCAGTAATAAATACAGTGATCTTCCTTCCACGTAATTTGTAATTCTTATCTTTCATATCATGAAGCAAAGTCCCAACAAGCAAGTTGGCTTGCTGACTGCCAAGAGATTCATTGTAATCACAGCAAATACAGAAAAGGATTGCTAGTCCATGTGTTTTATATATAACTGCTCATTCCCTTTTTTTGATCATACAACAAAAATATAACAAATTAACTTATAATCAAATATATAATTTAAAAAGGTAAAGTTTGGTATATATCATCTATGCATATATATACACACACCATATATTTGGCATCTGTGATAAGATATCTCGGGTAGTAAAGGTACAACAACATTCATACAGTGTCAACTGAATTGAATTACCTTAGATTCACAGGTACAATTAGAATTGTAATTTGAGCAAATCTAACATAAAAGGAGACTTTTTGGAAAGATGATGCAAATTTAAGAGGCCAAGAATGAGGAAACAATGCAGGATTTAAATTATTGTTCACTCAACAGAGGACCTCAAAATCACTTCATTCAGTTCAAGGGTGATAAAAAAGCAAAGAATAAAAGTTAAAGAAATTGACACTGCATTTCTTAATTTGCCGTTAAAAAAATGTTTAGTATTTGTATTTCAATTTATCCAACTGCTTTTATGAGATCATCCACCAAGCCAGTCATCTCATCATAGAAGGCTGACATTTGCTTTCTTCCAGCCCTCAGAAACCTCTCCCAATTACCACAATCTTTCAAAAACAGTCTAGAATGGCCTGTCAGTGAGATCAGCCACATCACTCAGCACTGGTGAGTGCATCCCATTAATTTATGTACAACCAATCTGTTTAGATATTCTCTAACTTGATCTTCCTCAATTGAGGGAGGATCACTTCCTTGTTCCATATTTTCCCACTGGTCTCAGGGACCTGCAATTCCAGAAGGCAAAACCAAGGCAGAGATATCCTTTGTCACCAGGTTCCCTCATCCAGTCAAGAGCTGGCCCACATTTCCTCTAATATTCCTTCTGCCACTGATAAACCTGTAGAATGCTTTCTTGTTGCCCTTCTACATCCCTTGCTAGATTCAACTCTAAGTGGGCTTTGGCTTTCCTAACCCCTTCCCTGTGTATATTTGGACAGTGTCTCCATACTCCTCCCAGATCTCCTGTCCCGGCTTCTACCTCTTAATGTTTCCTTTTCATGTTTTTGCTTTTAACAGCCTCCTTATAAACATGTGTGGTGTATATATATATATTACACACACATACTTACATACAATGGAATGAAAACAAATGACTTTATTTACAATTGCGTATGTATGTATAGCTTCATTATCACAAAAATTCTCAGTGTTAATCAACCAGAAATCACATGCCATGTATATTAAATGCATCCTTTTTTTATCCTCCTGCAGATCTGTAGCGATATTCAACCACTACAATATCAAATTAATCAAGTTCTGCGGTGAAGTAATTATGCAATTCCCCATTTAATCAATAATCAGTGCAATCATTTGCAACTCTAACTACCAAGGTAGTTCTGATTCCTCTAGCAGAAAAATCTGCACTGAATAAACTAGCCTGACTCATGTGCCAGGGCCTCCATTCGCATCTTAGAATTATTGTCTCATTGAATCTATATGACATACATGTCATACAAAAATGTATGTCATACAAATAACCTAATTTGCTGCTATTGAAATAAAAGCTAAAAGATTCTTCAGTCGGTTTAATGTTAAAATTTTTAACTGTCTATCACAGGCTTTCTGAACGTCCCCTGAGGCCTCTCGGACTCAGTGGGGGAAGACTTACATCAGGTGCAAGAGGTTCACATGTGGTAGGCCTCCTGGAAAGCCACTGTAGTAGTAAGGTGGACTAAGAATTTTTTTTTTTTGCCTATTGCCTCAGTGTATCTACCACATTCAGCTTATTTTTTACAGTCTCAGGAAAACATTATATTACAAACAGAAAAGCAGCAGTCAGTAGAAGCAGAAAGCTGAAGGTTTGGGAATACAGATTGAATGCTAGCAGTTAAGCCCAACAGATTGCAAGTGCTGTTTCACACTTCTAGAGTGCTCTACTTCAGCAAATGTACTGGTGAAAGAAAGTGGCAGTATGCTGTCAGTAAGTAGAATAGCGTACACTGAAATATATAAATAAGCCTCACACAGTAGACACTTGTATTACTTTACCGTGAAAAGGAACTAACCCCTCAACTAGCTTTTACTCTGAGGAAATAACAGCTACCCAAAGAAAAGCTGTTTTGGCCTGGGCCCAGCACAGCCCCAGTGAGGCACCAGAGTGCAGCACAGCACTATACCCGCAAGCGGGCAGAACAAAGGGCCAAAGCTAGGAGGTGCGATCCTGAACACTCTCCCAGTTCCTGCCCCCCAACCAGTTACAGCCCAGCCGTAAAGAAATTAACTTCATGATGTGCTCTGACATCCAAAAGGCACAGAGAGTTGCAGTTATGGAGCAGGCCAGGTCTGCCCTGTTCAGATGTGACTTCATACTTACTGTTGCCCTACACGTCCATACCTCTGACATCCACAGACCTGCGCTTCCCACTGCATCCGAGCTCCACTGCCATGCAAACTGCATTGCTGGTGACCACTTTCTTATAAAAGGTGGATTTCAACAGGAAATTCCCTTCATTCAGTCCAAAATTCACTGCTCTGGGACTTGGTCCTTCCCTATCATTCGCAAACTGAGAGGGTTTGGCCTCCTCGCTCTGCTTTCCCACTATGGAAGTGCCCAGACAACTGCCTGCAGGCCTGTGGGAGGCTGATGCTTCCCTTAGTCAGGGCAGCCATTCTGCGCTTGCACACAGCATAACCTGAAATGGAGAGGAGAGGAAAAGTAGGGAGCCTTGCCTCCTGTCAGACTCAGTGGCTGTCTCCATAACATAGCCATAGCCAGTGTCATTTAGTGTAAAATAGAATCCTGGCCTTTAGAAAGCTCACCAGGAATAAAGGGGTAGAAATACCTCCAGGCCAAGGAAACTGTTCCAGCTGTAGTATATTGCAGGTATAAAGGCACCTTCCTCACTTTTAATCACCTCTTTCAGACTATTTTACAATCTGAAAGAAAAAAGATTCACACTGTTTGGGGGAAAATGAGGTGGGGAGAGAGGGATACACCGTCAGGCCTCCACAGGAGCTTCTGGCTCTACTTTTTGCATTCTTGACAAAACCACGGTCTCCAGCCTGGTCACTGATCTGTCTTAGCTCCCTGTCCTAGCATGGTGTCATTTTGGACCTCGTTCCCCCTGGTGTATCACCTCTTACTGAAATTGCGTCAGGAAGTTAGCTTTAGCTGCTGCACAGGTCTACAGTCCAGTCTCAAAGGCTGGTGGTTCTGCACCAAATATCCAAGAATCAGGCTCTCCGTCTCTATTCTGTACACTTAATACAGACCTTCCATACTTGGATAAATGTTTGATTGCCCAGGAAAAGCAGTCAGTGAAACATTTATCCCTATTCAAATTTCAGAAGGGGAAAAAAAAAAAAAAAACAAAAAAACAGAGGAAATAATTCCTCATCTTTGCTGTTTTTGGATTTCTATTTTTATTTTCTATATTGTTTATCACCATGTTTATCAGCAGCTCTTCAAAAATCTTTGCAACTAAGACTGCCAAAATCCTCATACATTGTCATAATGGAAACAGTAATAAANCAAAAAAACAAAAAAAAAACCCAGAAGAAATAATTCCTCATCTTTGCTGTTTTTGGATTTCTATTTTTATTTTCTATATTGTTTATCACCATGTTTATCAGCAGCTCTTCAAAAATCTTTGCAACTAAGACTGCCAAAATCCTCATACATTGTCATAATGGAAACAGTAATAAAAATAGATTTATCATTTCCAACAGCATGGGGTGGGAGTGGCTTCTACTGCATGTGACAGAGCCCTGAAGTATTTAATATAAAAATTAAAAATGATTCTTCTTTCTTTCATGTTAATGAAATCGATTTTAAACATAAAATACAAGACCCAATGCAACAGTGTAAAAGCTAACTGAGCTTAAGTGTAGGCAAAGTTATATATCAGATTGTCATTAGCAAGAAAAACATGGTAATGTTTTCAATGCTTCTGGATTTTAAACCGTTAGTAGATTTCTGTTGTTATACTCTTTTTCTGCACCTTGAGACACTCTCAGGATAAATATATTTCTGTGGTCTTTGTACCATTTGGTTACTGTTGGTTGTTATGGCAATAGGTCATCTGTATTAAAATCAGATTAAATGAGGTAGGTCATCTGCTGCAAAATCTATTCACTAAGCCAAAACCACAATGTCCACCTAATTTTAAAGGAATATTTAAAGAATTAAATAACATAGTCTCCCAGCCTTTGTTATATGAGAGAAATGACTTCAGGCAGACTTCAGCTATTCAGAGAAATGAGTACAAAAAGACTATCTTTTTTTTCTTGCTATTTTGTCCCATCTGTGAGATAAAATTTTTGTTCTTTTAAATATTTTGTATGGAGACAAACTGTGCAGTAAGAGTAATATATTGGAAGCTAGCAATATCTGCTAGTTAGTATGCGATGGTATCGGGCACTTTAAAAAATCAGCATGAGCCAATTTGGGGAGTTTGAACATTCTAGAAATCAGGTAATTAATAATTTTGTGCTGTCAATGGGATAAATATTTTTGTTATACGTAATTTGTGACTATCTTTCCATAAAACTTGTGGTTTTACAGTAGTAAATGGGTAGGTTTTGACAGTCTCTTCACTTTTATTAAATCCTTGTTACTAGAAATTGCCATTCTTGTCACAAAATGCATTAGCATTTTTTCTTAAGTCCTTTGTGAATTATTAGACTTCTTATAGATGGGACAGGCACAGTATTCTAACTCTGACAATCTCTAAATGTTCTATATGTCAGATCTTCCTTGAAATATTGAAGTGTTTGCTGGCATTTACGAAACAATGCTTCACAGAAAACAGTTTTGCTACATAAATAGTCAGCAGATATGTCAGCGATCAGGTGTGAATTTCCAGTACATGATTTGTTTAACCTAGTGAATCTAGCCTGGATGGGAGATTCAAAATGGGATTCAAAACCTGTTAAGGGTTCAGAGCACAAACATGTGCTTTGATTCTGCAAAATTCAAAAGAGGAATAAAGGTAAATATGCTGCAGTTACAGCAAACTATTTTCCTGATGTTTCTAAACATTTCTGATTTTCTAAAAATTTAGAGAGGAAAATAAAATAAAAATTAGAATTGATATGCATATCAGAATACATCATTAGGCCCAGTCCTTGAAAAAAGAGAAACAGATCTGGATATAAGGATCCACATGCAGGGATCGTAGTCCTACAGATTAAGTCAGACAGTATAAACATTGTTTTTACTGCAGACACAATAGTTTAAGATTTACAAAATTCTACCCACTAGCAGAAACTGCTTCTTGGTTTATCTCAGAAACACATATATTGAAAATGATGTCGAATTTTTAGAATTTTTTTTTTCCTCCAGAATTTCTACGCCAGCCTAAAAATATGGAACACAGTATTCTTGTCCCCTAAAAGGAAGCATACACTATGGGTTAAGCCTAAATAAAAAAAAAAAAGCCCTTAAGAACATGCTGAAGTTTTTATTCATTGCATAAGGTTAAATTCCAGCTGGTACAAGAAAGCAGTAGGAAAAGTACACCAAGCATTTAGCATTTACCAGCAAGAATTCAGCAGTGATTGGCATTTCTGAAAACACTTTGCATTTATGCACACCAAAGAAATTTCAACACTCCCCACTCTCTGTAATTCTTCCTCACCAGATACACACACAATTCAAGTTGTAATAGCCATTTCCTAATTATTCTGTAACTTGGTTTCTATTTAGAGTGCTATGAGAGGCTTTGCTCTTGCTATGAAAAACCACACACAAGCCATCTCTTTGCTTTTACTGAGCACAAATGTTGCCAAGAACTATGCACATAAAGCTCTTTCCCATAGTCAAGAATTTGAGAAAGCTACATTTTTAGGACTTAGTGCATCTCACTCCACCTGAGGCTATGGAAAAACAAAATGAGGGAATGCAACAGTAGCCAAATACCAGAAATCTTTAGGCAAATAAACTGATTTAAGATGAAGACAGCTAAACAAGTAATTATTGGTCAGAAAGGCTGTGGATGATTTCCTAAGTCTCAGAGTTCTAGATTGAGTAGACTCTAAAGAGTTAAACATTTCCTGAGATGATGATGATGATTCAGTCCTCAAAGTACCTTTTGCAAAAAGCAGTCTATGGCCTGAGGGATACATCTGGGGGAGCAGGATAGACCCAACCTTTGAGACAATAAAAGGGACTCAGGTGAATAGACCAGGACATTGTTTCCCTGCGGCAGCAATTTGGAGTGAATAAACCTTTGTTTTGAATATACTGTTTTGAATTAGCTAGTGGTTCCAGAAACCTAGAGAGAGGCTTTCTTCAGATATCTAATTGTTTCCAGGCTCCTGAAAATACCAGCAGAAGAGCATTTCAGGGGTCCCCAAAAGTTCAAGTGCAGGATGGTACAAGGTTTAGGCATAAAATTGTAGTTTGCAGATGTGGTAAAATGCTACTTATTTACATAGAATGTTTGCAACCGAAAATAAAGGTCATCACTCTGTATTACATAATTAGGAGTTTCAAATGAATAGAACAGACAGAAGACAGGGGTTGCTGTAGCTAATGACATAGCCTGTCATTACCAAAAGAAGTAGTAGAAACAGAAAAATCAACATGGGAAATTCCAACAGACGTTTTCTAGGAACACAAGAAAATAATGCACATATGTATATAAGTGTGAGAGAGAAGCTCAAAGTGAAAAAAAGACAGATATAAGTTAACAAGAGGGGGGAAAAAAGGGTGATGGAGCGAAAAAATAAAGTATGAAATCAGAAAGCCTAAGCATTGGAGAAGTGGAGTAAAGTAATACTTTAATATATATTTTTCGTGAAGTGATCAGGAAAAAACTGCTGGAAGTGAAAGGAATTTTGCACAGAAACTTAAGACCATTCATGAAAGATTTGTAAGCAGATGTCAAAGATGGAGACAGCAAGGTAAATCCCTAAAGGGTTTGTAAGCTGATATAAGAGGTCAGAACTGACTTTCCAATGTTAGTATTATCCCATTAGGAAAGATGAAAAGAAAAAGTACTAGATGTTGAGAATGAAATAAGGAGAGGGGGGAAAAAAAAAAGAACAAATGAGAAGAAATCCATAACAAAAGATTGGACATCGGCCTAAAAATAGAAATAGACTAAAATGGAGAAAGAAATATGAACCCAAATATAGTAATGTGCTAATCTAACGTACTATTAATGACATGGAAAAAAAAGAAATATTCTTAACTATGACCATAATTATGATCAGTTTGAAATAGAAATACATAACAGTAGAAGAATTTGTAAATATGACTTCATGTTCAGTGTTAGGTATTATTTAAGAAATCTGAGCAGGATTTCAGAGAAGACTTAAGACTTTAGAGAAAGCACAGAAATCTAAGCAGTCTCATCAAAACTAATTTTCCTAACAGAAGACAAAGTAAAAAAAACAACAAAAAAAACCATTGATTTGAAATTGCCAAAGTTTTCTGCAATAAGGTTTTGTTGGCATGAACATATGAATTTAATAAGCGTATAATAATTCACAAGCATGGTTCCAGATTCAGCAGTTCACGATCTTATGGTCTAAGAAGCAGACACTTGCAACTAATAATATTGCTAGTACTGTTCTTTGCAGGGATTTCAAGACATAAGGGCTTTCATATTGCCTTGCTTGAGGTGAGGACTTCAGTCATATTAATGAGAAAAACCTTAAAAGTTTACAGGAGATAGAAAAAGATACAAGTCTGACCACAGTGCCGAAGTTAGCCTGACTAAACACACCTGAGCTTGAACATTGTTTGGAAACACTTGTCTTTCAAGGTATCTGAGCAGAGCATTGTAGTTGCACAAAGATCTCACACTGATCACAGCCAGGAAATTTCTACTAGTTGTAAGGTTCTGGATGCCCTTAAAACGTGGAAGAAAGAGAACTTCTGCCCTTGAGGATATTTCCCTTCACTGGTATGATGAGCATATCTGCAATAATTTGAGGATCTTTCCCCCAAATAATCTGGGATTTTTCTGGCCAGAAGTAGATATATATCTCTGATACAATCAGGTTACACTTCCTTATGGTCAGAGAAAAAGGTACTTATACTAATACACTAATCCCTTCCTAAAGTCAACAACTGAAATAGATTAGAAGAATCATGTCCTAAAAGTAAAAATGCCTCTAAAAAAGTGACTTGACAGTTGTGGAGGTCTGCATTACAAACTTCCAAATTCAAATAAAGATTAAGATGTGTATAGCTGTTTTTTTCAGCATTTGACTACACTGCAGAAAGTCCCACAGAATAATCACCTATGTAAGGCAGCTTACGTTAATTCATTACTCTTTGTAGAGCTCACCTCACATGAAATATGGATAACCCCTATCCTATTTCACCTATATTCAACCCATCCTCTAAAAAAAAAAAAAAAAGTCTTAATTTTTAATTTTTCTATTTTTCTCCCTGGGTTCTTTTCACGTGAAAGTCTTTTCATGGCTTTTGTGCCTCCTATTATGTTCACTATCTTCTTCAGATTTGAATTACAAACCATTTGGCTTTATATTTCACCTACATGATTAATTCCCTACAGTAGAGCTAAAAGTCTCGGCAGAGATAAATAGGTGAATATAATGCACCTCTGTTGGTTTGATAGGAAAGAGATTTATTTTGCATACATATCTGTGTGTAAGTGGCTTGAAATATGTCGTTTTGGTAAGTTTGTTGATTTCATAGATTCTAAAAACCTGCAGTTTAAAATGCATCCAGTAAATTTCAGGGCCTAACTTCAGGCACCATAAACAGTCAAAGTATATGTTTCCCTCCTAAAACAACCAAGCTATTATTGGGTTTCCTAGATAAGATATTCAGAACGTACATTTAAGTTACAGCTTAAATTAGATGCATAGGTTCTAACGATCTCGATAACTCATTGTGGTTTAAGGTTTGTAACAGACCAGCAAGCACAAGTAGTACAAACTGCGTTAGTGTGAGGAGATACTGAGGCAGTCAAGGAACTGGGGCCACTGAGCTGCCACTGCCCCCCTGTTACCACTGTCCAGTGTGTCTCATGCTTTCCTTTGCCACGTTACCAGGTGGTGCCAGTGCACCTACCCAGCCCCTCACTGGGACAAGATTCCATCCATCCTTGTAAGAAGATCTAGAGCACAGAAATTGCAGCTGGCATAGGCAAATCTACAATTCACTTCATAGTTTCATTTGACAGTCATGCTTTCTTCTCTCCCAGCAACCTCCCCATTCTCAGTGAGATGTTTTTACATATAGTTTTAGAAAAGACAGCTAAAAGCTATGTTCCTAACAATAATTTTCTTGTTCAAATAAAACAGCACAGAAATGAAAGCAAAACAGTATTTCCCCACAAAGAAATGAGAAGTTCTTATTCAGAAAAGGCAAGGTATGTGCGCTGTGGAACCAATATCAGCTCTCAAGCAAAATGTAGGTTAAAAAACCTGCAGGAGGCAGGGAGGAAAAATCAATGGCAGAAATATTTCCATGGAATAAAAATTCTCTAGAACAGTTTGCAATGAAGTAAAATATCACATAAAGATCTCCTGTTTCCAAATACTATAATTTCCCCAGATACTCTGGCAAGCTTAGACTATCTTTCTTATTATGTAAAACCTGCCATCACCATCTTTCTCTCATATTTTAAGTTGTAATACAGAAAGACACATTGAATTGTCACCATGACTCACCCAAGAGCCCTTTGACTCATTCTTTTATTAATATCACTTTTTCATCTCGTGAAGCACACGGAAAAGGCAACCTGCAGACTACAGAAATATATTACCTCTATCTGCATTTAAGGCTTCTTATCAGCCCTACTAGGATTCATATTTTTCCAGGGCTATATATGTTTTGAGGCGTCAACATTTAATGATTCTTTCTTAAAAAAATCCCCCTGAAAGTAACTTTCCCCTTTTAATTTTGAAGGCTGCATTGTTTTATTTTCTATACTACATTTTCAGCACTTCCAAATGGTTAAAATCAAGTCTGGCTGAGCATGTTTCCTGCAGTCATCTTCTCGCTTTGGAGACTCTTTTCTGACAGATGTGAGAATCCTTTGACGTTTTAGCTTTAGAATGCTTCATGATGAATGATTCAAACATTCTTTTCTGACCTTTCTTACACAAATACATCAAAGCTACTACTTGAAGCTGAGAGTTTTGTCTACAAGAAAAATAAGCCATTTATTCTTTTTGTTGCTATTTTTAGTTTGCTACGTTACTCTTGGGGGGCAGGGAGGAATGATCAGCTATGACCTGGTTGCCAGTAGCTACCTATCCACAATACACCTGTACAAAAGCTCTAGCCATTCCTGGCAAGCAGGGTTTCTGAAAGTTTTCAGAAAAAGGAACGTGAAAAAATGAGAACACTTTAGGAAGCTGATCCCTCAGATCCATGACCCAAGCTGAACTGTGTCACTTTTAGCAATTCTTAGGCACATTTAGAAGGTTTTATCATGGCCAGATAGAAATTAATATTGCTACTAATCAAATACACTACTACCTTGGGGCTAGCTAGCATACAGGGTCAAAACTGTAGCCCCAATATATACTTAAGTTTGCCTGACAATTGAACACATACACCATACAAATGCTAGTAAAATTGGGTATCAGCCACTTTGTGGTGAGAAAGCACCAAAATTGAATTTCCATTAGTACTTAATCAATATATTTCTAATACACTAGTTAAGTATGGGAAGATGTGTTAAAAAACTTTTTTTTTTCACTTTTTTTCTTTTTTCCCTACACATGCATTATCAACTGCTGCTAGACACAGGGCAATTTCTAATTGTCTTTTGGTCTGGTCCAAATTAGATGGGATGTGCGACAGAAGAGGAAGCAGAGCTGTATGATGCATGGGGCAGGAATCACAACAGCACCAATGAATATTACAGTGGAAAGAAGACATGAAAGATCTTTATCCCCTCGCTAAAGTCCTGTCTAATTCCTATAAGGTAATTGCAATGTTCTACCTGTTTCCTCAAAAGATCCTTTACTGATCACCCCAGTAGTTCCTACTATACCTCTTGTAAGAGAAGTAAATAAAGGTAGCTGGGAGAAGCAAGTGAATCCAATTTTTCTCTGCCAAATCTTATCTTCTTTTCCTACAGACCTCTCAGCTTCAACCCCTACCTATAGCACAGTCCTTCAATGATGACAAAGTAGTAGCTCAAGCAAGGCAGTCAACCTTCAGTATATCATAGGAGCTGGCCACAGCAATTAGCTACCCTATTGAGTTGCTACAGTCTGCAACAAGCCCAGCTGACTGGTCTGACTACCCAGAGCAGAGACTCTGATTGCAACTTCATCCCAGACTGGGCAACTCCATTCCCTTTGCATAAAATAGCCTAAAAGGCTGTTAGAGAACAGGAGGAAAATAAACTTCCATTACAGTCTTTACAGTGTTCTTCTTAAGAGGAGAATAAATAGGACAAGCAGAAAGCTCTAGGTGACATTCTTGTCAATAAATTCAACGAATAAAGCATTGTGGTCTTCAAGCAAAAAGACCTGAGCTAAGGCACTCACTTGGCTTTCAGGCCTCTGTTTTCTACCTGAAGAAATGAGAGAGAATTTTTCTAAGAGAAATAGTCTTTCACAGGCTGAAAACTGAGGTGAAGCCCACGCTATTCATGTCCCTTTAAATTTCAATGCTCTTTTTAATTACCTTATGTCCCAGTTATGTCCGTGCTGATGCCATGTAACTGAACAAGAAGCTAAAGAAATAATATAGGAATTCAGGACACTGAATAAGTGCGGCTGAATTAAAACTAGCTAAAAATCACAGCTTGTATCA
Organism: Chauna torquata; assembly: GCA_013399475.1. Taxonomy (NCBI): domain Eukaryota; kingdom Metazoa; phylum Chordata; class Aves; order Anseriformes; family Anhimidae; genus Chauna; species Chauna torquata. Next base: position 28,671 of record VXAL01009994.1, read on the forward strand.
GTAGGAAAAGAAAATCAGAAAGATTACTGCATGTTATTATCTTTATATTAGAAAGTGGCACTGAAACTTCAGCTGCATAAAGGTTATTGACAATTCTTCCACTGGTAATACTGGAAAAGAGATAACCTTCAGCATCCTGACTAGAACTGACATTTCATGCCTTCAGTGCTTTTAGACTATTTTAAGTGTTGCAATGATGTGCAACACAAGGGAATCCACAAAATGCATCTGGAATTTGATTTGCATTGTTTTGTGTCATTTAAAAGTTGAAAGAATTAAACCCTTGCAGCTCATGTTCAGAACTAAAGCTCCTTTATTGTAAAATATTTAATTAAATTGCTGTCTTTATTTCCACTGTATTCATTGATTACTATTTTTCTACAGCATCATCCATAAGGTAGCAACGTTATTCTTTTTCAGTGACTTTTCTGCTATATTAGAGCTGTTGTGATATCTTTTTCTCAGTATATTTCTTGCATGTACAGTGCTCAGCTTTCACTGTGCTGAAATATGAAAGTCAAGATATTAAACAAGTGCACAATAAGCATGTTAAATCTTCATAGGTCCTGACTTTTAGCTGGTTTAAATTTACACTGCGCTGAGACAGTTCATATAACCATAATGATTTAAATCAGCTAGTAGCTTTCATAAATATTTTCCTAAACATGAAAGTTTATTGAGCAGGGTAGCTTGACCAACTCAAGCAATGAGTACAGTCATTCCTTGTCCTTTCTCTTTAGCAATGCAAAGGATGCAGATATCTAAGGCTGGTTTGCCTTGTCCTACCGGGACAGGAAAAAAGGGAATGGAAGGATATTTACCATTAAATTTAAGAATTTCCAGAATAACAATGGAATAAAGCAATAAAGAAAATTACCTAAAATGTTAATGATCTTCCCTTTTTACATTTCAGATGAATGCCTGTTACAGTGTTGTTTATCCTTAAACACTAGGAATGTACATGTTTGAAAGACATACCAGGTAGGCTCAGAAAACACATTTTTCCCCTCAGCTAAACAGAAAAACATTTGGGATAAAATAAAAAGTCATATTTGTTTCCTCTAAAGTGAAATGTGTGGGACTTGGTCTTCTATTTTATTGAATTTATCGAATGTAGATACACTTCAAAATAAAAGTATCGTTACAAAATGAGAAAAGGAGACATTTGCTTGAAAAAGTTGAAATGAAGCATGACTGCTTCTCTGTTAGGATCAAAGGTCAAATTCAAGCTGGAGATGTGACATTTCTTGTTATTGAATACAACAGTCAACCCAAATATTTTGCCTGCTCTACTTTTTGTCAGAAAACTAATTTCTTAGTTGCAGGATTTCAAATACACAGGAAGTAAATAGATGCAATGAACAATAAAGTTCTGCAAAAATAACTTCCAAAATATTGTACAGCCTAAAAATAAAGGCGAAAATTCTAGTCTCCTTCCAGAATTACACTTGTCAAGTTTCATCAGACTCTTGCAGAAGTGCTTAGAGCACAATTCCGACAAGCAGAGCGGGATATTTCTTACAGATGATGGCCCATAATGCACTTTTCAGCCAATTTTCTAGTTTTCTTGCAAGTACCCTTTTGTTGTTGTTGTTCCACTAAGTCCCTGATTACATCTGTGAAGGTCACTTTCAAAATTAGGACACTGGAAAGCTGAGGAGGGGGTCTTCCACACAAGTATCCAGGACTACAGATACTTCTGAACAGGTTTTTTTGTTTCTTTGAATGGGTTCTGTCTGACCACAATTTTTGTTCCACATTTAAAGAGAGCATACAAGTGCCCAAGAAAAATAAACTGTGGGCCAGTGGCCAAAATCCTGATAATACAAATTAATAATCAGATGAAAGGTGCTTAACTTTGGCAATCACATCAAATTGGGTGCCTGCAGATATGCCTAATTTCTCAAATAAAGTTGTGAAAAGGGAGAGAAAATGGATATCATATTAATCAAGTCTCAGAGTTCACTCTGATTTACAGAAGCAATTTTCTCCTGAGCGCTAGTAATTTTTGAGGAAGTGCTATTAAGTAATTATTCAAAGATATATATATATACACATATATATTTCTTTTTTTTTAAATGAAGGTGGAACATTCTTAAGGAAGCATGACCTAGCAGTTCTAAATGCTCTTTAAAAAGAACTCAACTGCTTTGAATACTGTTCTTGTCTTCACTTCCACAGAAGAAAATAACATGCAATATTTGAATGCATATGAAAACTGCGAGGAAGGAATTACAAGTATTCATTAAATATTCCTATGCTAGGGAATCCCTAGTTTTAACCACAATCAGCAATGAAGATGGATCTACAGGCCTGATTTTTCAACAGAGAACTTGCAAGACTTCTATCAGCATACGGATAAATTGCAAAATAAGAATAATGCACTGTAGTATTCCTTGAGCAATAGAGTCCTATGAACTTTGAATTGTACTTTCTAGAACCATGGCTGCAAGGAGTCATACTGTAGGTGTGTACAGCTAAAAACATTCTTCATTGAAAGAAGAGACAAATAAAAGGCTAATTAATAATAAAAAAACTTCTCTCAGAACTGTTGAGAATACACTTTATAGCCAAGACACACTTACTTTCTCTGTATTTATCTGACTACATTCAGATTGTAAATCCTAGGTACAAGATAATTTTACACAAGATTTAGTAGATGATTCTGCCAATATACAATCAGCGTTGCGAGGCTAAAAATAAGCAAAAGTAATAACAGTATCCAGACAACATAAAGAGTATCTACACTTCACATTTCACTTCCACTCTTCAAAAGCAAGTCAGTTGAGTTTACTACTCTCTATTTACATATACTGTTTAGTGTATCATTTTATTTTTTTAAATTCACCATTGCCTTATGACAGAGTATCAATGCAAATAAAGTAAAGCAATAGCTCTCTGCAGAGTGAACTAAGCAGATCACCCACTACGCATAACATCCATCATTGTCTACCTCAAATCCATGAAAATGTGCAACAGTATGTGCTTGAAAGAAGTCAAAGAAGGATGAGGCTGGCACAAATATCTGTGAATCTCCTAAGACTTCTTCTGTAAAAACAAGCACTACCACTGTAATTAGAGCAGTTCTATTATTTAACTCTTCAAAGCTCCCTGGAACATCACTTTAAAAGAAATAAACAGAAAATGCCAATCTGTCACATTTGCAACTGCTATTATATTGCCACCTTTACAATGCCAAGTGTAATTTTGGTGGATGACTGCCTCTCAACAAGTCACACCTGGCAACTGCTAGGACTGCCCCTCACTCATTCAAAAAGACAGATCCTGCTTACTACGCTATTGTAACCACCATTGGGCAATACCCAAGATACAGGTTCTTACACTAATTAGACTGCTTTGTATGTGTGTGTGTCCGCCCCAAAACAAAAGCGTCCTCCACAGGTAAAGCTGTATTTTCTTCAGAAAGCGTACTTAAATATTCCACAAGTGACTGTAATATCCCTTGATGTCCATCACATCCCCCTTTCTGTAAAATTTGCAGAACTGGGCTATCACATCTACTGTAAATCAGTCTCTCAGAGACAGGCCCTACGTGCTTCAAAGATGCCACTGACAACATGAAGCAACCGGTTTCCATCAGGACTGAGAGCAGCAGAGATCATGCCCTGTCCTCCTCACTCACTACAGGCAATGACAGCCTTCATGGTTGGCAGGAAACAAGTAAATGGAAGAAATGGAGTTTACTGTTCTGTTGTGGGTTGTTTTTTTCCTCCCTGAGTTGACTTGAGATGAGGTTTGAGACCTCTAAATGTAACACATTGCTGTTGTTTTTGTAACTCTTGTTCCTCCATCTCTGCATTACAACAAGCAAATAGTTAAGGGGGAAGCTACCTAGTCTATGACTCATGCAGCCAGAGATTGAGTTAATTTTCTTTCTGTTTCCTTACAAAGGAAAGAAACATTCCACAGTGGGGGTGGAAAGTACAATTTCTATATCTAGATTTAGCCATTAAAAAAGCATAGGCTATGATACTGGAATTTAATACCTTATTAACCATTGCGGGGGGAGGGGGGCAGAAAACCTTGCAAAAGCCCTTCTGTTAACTCAGCAACACCAATTTTTGCCATGCATAATTTGGTTCCTTCCAGGAAAGCTGTTTCTCATAAATAAAATATTTTAGATACCATTCTATATGTGGTAGATGTGCACAGATATGTCCTGCTCTGATTTAAACCTTGCCGATTCAAAAAATAGCTAAAAATCCCACAATAAGGAAAATTAGCAACACACACACACAACTGAAAAGCTGAAGCAGAAAAGAAAGTTTTGTATGCAGAAGTCTAAGACAATTTAACCAGGAGATCAATCTCAAGAGAGATGGTTTTGTGCTTGCAAATGTTAGATGAGAATGTCTGTATCTTTAGGTACATGAATAGGAAGTGTGGTGAGAGTGAAGATTTTATTGAGAACTGATATTTCCAACATTTCTATTCCTAAAGAAAAATGCACCTCTTTAGCTGATCCTACGTTATTTTTACCATCAGGGTGTAATGCCATCTAAAATATGTTAACCCCTTTTAAAGAGTAGTGGGACATAGCACATGAACTAAAAAGTTTCTCAGACTAAAATGCACCACCAGCAGAGAAATCCTCTCCATTGGAAGGTGGCTTTTAGAAATTAATAGCTTCATATGGAGGCCTCAGCAAGTCATTTGCAAAGTGTAGTGCTATGCCCAACTGAGAACAGAGATGCGCAAGGTAACAGAGTTCACAGAACACATTGTGGCACAAGATTTGAAGCTCAGTTCTGGATGCAGTCTAATCATGCTAATTCAGCTTTATTACTCACAGCTGATGAGTCCTAACTAATCATGGTTTGTTAACTCTGGTGCAGGATTGGGGAATGCAGGTGAACTGCACATGAAGCTGTACTGGCTTGTATCCAATTACCTCCAGCAGCTCTGCACTGGTTGCACGCAGGCTCCAGGAGAACAACCTCAGCTGCCGCTGCACTTGTCAGGGTGTGTTACCTCCTCGTGCTCCTTAGAACAAAGGATTTCTTGTTACATGAAAGCAGAGAGGCTGATGCAATGAGGTTCTTCTAAACATTAACTTAATGCAGACAAAATACTATGATTTCCCTAAATGCTGTATCTGAGCTTAGTGATGACTCCCTCTTCAATTGAATATCTCATGGCCTCTGGAAACAAGTTGCTAAGTAAAACTAGCTATTAGAAGATCACAGAATCACAGAATGGTTTGGGTGGGAAGGGACCTTAAAGACCATCTAGTTCCAAGGCCCATGCCATGGGCAGGGACACCTTCCACTAGACCAGGTTGCTCAAAGCCCCATTCAATTTGGCTTTGAACACTTCCAGGGATGGGGCATCCACAGCTTCCCATGGACAACCTGTTCCAGTGCCTCACCACCCTCGTAGTGAAGAATTTCTTCCTAATATCTAATCTAAATCTCCCCTCTTTTAGTTTAAAGCCATTACCCCTTGTACTGTCACTAAACTCCCTGATAAAGAGTCCCTCTCCATACTCAGAGTAACAGAGCAGGAAAATACATTTTCTTTGAATGTGATAAAAGACATTGTGTATTCATGTTCTGCAAAACAGACAAGTTGCCTTACACATTCCTTTTGTACCTGCATGGTTCCAAACTGGTCTGGCTTCATCTTCAGCATGTACAAGCAGGCTATTTTATAAGCTTACAGCTATAGATGTAATTAAGGGGACTATAGGCTAAGCCTAGCCATCAAGCCTCAGCAGCAGTTATGCATGCATTGTCAACCTTAATTTAATGTCCTGGGGGAGTAAGAGAAGGCTGATTGCTCTCCTGTATGAACAGCCAAGGTAGCTCATTCTGGAGCTGCACTGCCTGTTTTCTCACTCAGCTCACAGTGCCTTAGGCAATAGCGACAAGAATAAAACTTAAACAATTCAAAGAACCTAAAAAAAAAAAACCAAAAAAATTACTGTTACTTGTACAGGGCTGTATCCCATCACTATCAAATATCAGAACTCACACCTGACATTAAAAAGGCCAGTAAGAAAGTATCTATCTCAGCCTGCTGCCTCAAGATGCAGGTGACCCTGAGAGGAGAAAAGGGAAATTGGGTAGTTAAAGGTAAAGGAAGAAAACAACAAAAAACATAAAACATAAAAAGAAAAATAGATGTAAAACAGTGGTTGAAAGTGAGGGAATATGTCTCTAATCTTAATTCTTATGTTTCCTATGTTGCCATATTTAGTTGAACTGTGGGAAAAATCCATGAGACTGCACTGCTAGCAACTACTGTTAAGCTGCTGCAGCAAGTCTATAATCATAATCCATTAAGTAATACAAGGTAATTTATTGTACACTCAGTGCTTAGTGTTGCTACATTTTCTTCTAGAAATAGCTTTGGCTCATTTGGACAACATATTCTACTTTTGATTAAATTAACTGCTTGGGACCTGATTGATGTGAGAGTTTGAAAAGACAGCAATTGCCAACCTGGGTTGCTCATCAAAAGCTGGCATTTAGAAAAAAAAAAATCATTCATTCTATGAGAAGCTTTTTGCTCTGTGAAGAACTGTGGTACATAGCACTGACAACCTATGATCATTATACTGCAAAGACCCAAAGATAATATGCAAAGACTGAGGAATTTTAATTACACTGAACTCAGCTGTAGGGTATCTCTTTCTCACATTTTTGTCCAGGACAGACAGAAAGAGCAACTCCTGTAAACAATAATCAAACTCTTACAATAACACTGCTAAAGTTCTAAAGTTCTTAAATAAAACTTCTAAAACCAACATTTTGTGAATTACGGCTGCTCAGAGAAGCAGGCCACCTCCTGACATTAATTATTTCATTTTATTGTTCATTGATGCACTTGGAGGATGATTAGACCTTCTAATCAATTTGGTAATCTGTAGGATTAATTTCTCTCTTGCCCTATGAACTGCTTTTGTAGAAATATTAATGACTGTCAGTGGTGAAGGCCTTCTACTTTCGTATTAAAAACTCAGGTTATAAGGTAGCAGCTGAGGTAGACTTGTACAGCTACATGTAATTTCATAATAATTATAGATTATAATTACAATACTATTCTTGCACTGTTCTATAAATTTCTACATAGCTAAATGTGATTGCAGCTTACACCATGATCTCTGTAGGTATGCTTATGGAAGTAGCTTTACTCATTAAAGTGTTTTTATGTGAGCAGTTCAAGAGCTTAAATACTTGCAAGCCTTTGCAGGACCAAGACCAAAGGGCCTCATCCTGTACCTACTAAAGGACTTGGAAAGCAATCTGTGTCTGGAATTTAGGGAATAGTAGCAGATCTGTCAATAATAAACAGTGTCATTTTAAAAAGTTTAAATACAACAATTATAAACTGAAAGTCAAAACAATGAGAAAAATGTGCTGTGGCTAAGGTTATGTCATCATTTTACTTCTGTATGTTCCAACCTGAGGGTGTTTATCTTACATATGCATAATTTAAGTGAGAATAAGACAATATCTCAAGTATCTACTGCAACTAAATTAATGCAAGGATTTCATTCAATTTCCACCACCATTTACACAGAAAAATCAATCTAGCATATCATCAATGAAGTCATCTGCCTTATGGAATTGAGTACTGGATTCCAGTTTTCTGAAAAGAGTGAACTTGCTCAGTATCCACTGTACAATACTCTGATCTCAGTTACCTGTGTTAATCCCATGAGGTGAAACCTGCTAAATTCATCAGTTAGCAACTGGACGTACAGATGTTTAAATTGGAAAATAATACTGATTTTTAATTTTTCCACACACAAAAAAAATAAGGATTATCTATGTTCACAGAAAGAAATGGATGGAGCAAGGTTTTATGTGTCAGAAAGGTAACGTATGCTCTCCTATAGAACGAATCTTTCAGCAAAGAGCAATTGCAAATCACTGAAAATACAAAGGAAGCTCAGTGTCATGTTGCTATCCTTACAATAGCTGAAAATTAGTCAGTGGAAACAAGTAAGGCTCAGCCTACCTCAAACACAGCATTTGCTTTAGCACCTGTTAACAAAAGAGCTAGACAAGGAACACAAAAGGAACCACTGCCTGGCTTATTGCCATGTATTTCGATGATTTTTACAGAAGCCAGCAGCTGTAAGAAAAAGAATTCCATAGCCAATTCATTAAGAGAAAGAAACACAGGAGAACAGAGTACATTTGAAAAGATTTGCTGGACCAGCATCATGTTTTAATTAAAGAAAATAAGAGAGACCATAGCAACGTACAGCACTCTTAACATACAGTGTAACTCAGAGAAATTACTAAATGTGCAAATCAATACCAGTCTGCCTTCACAGAACAATAAAGGTAGTTTGGCACGGAGTTAAAGTGCTTTCCGTAATGAGCACAGTAAAGCCATTGACATTTTACTTTGAGAGTTAAAGCTATTTCAGGTGTTCTGACTAGAAGTATCTTTGCAGCACGCACTGTGGGGGGGGATTGGGGGAACCACCTGATCATCTCTATTCAATAAGGATGAGAAGGATGAGGTGTAAGATTTTCCTTATCAGCCCTATAACCCCCCAACAAAAGCTGAGAGCAGAGCTAACACCATTCTGAAGACATGCTTTAATTTCCCATATTCATCTTTGGAAACCTGGCACAATCAAGGTGCACTGGATTACTAAGCCTGAGCAAAATCTGTTATGTGCTATGATACCAGTGCACCTGTGGATCTGTGCTGATCCACCACCTATATGCTCTTTGCACAAGGGACACAGATCCAACAGACCCAACGCCATTCCAGACCAGCTATATTCATTGCGTACTCACATCACTCACATTCAGTGCTCTATTGCAGAGGTTGTTGTACCAGGTAATCAGACAAATACACCACACAAAGTTACATTAAAAGACACAGATGGGAGGCAAAATCTCCCTGTAAAAATATAAGAGCTACCTTCTGAATGGGCTTCTACTAGTGGCTATCTGAGCACTGAACTCAGAGTTTATGAGCGAGTCCCTGAAAACTTAAACTATATTTCTGAATTGATCTGCCCATAAGAGTTTTAAGTTACTACAGAGAGTAGGATACACTCTCCTAGATCACAGTTTAGAAAAAGGAAGCCAGCAAACCACTGCCCTCCAAGTAGGAAATAATTTGAGTTTTCCCTACAACTGCTAATGGTAGGAATTAGGAGGGCATTGTTAACTGAAAGATACAGGTAAGTGAATGACAAAGGAGAAAGTGTTTTTTATTTCTTAAACCCTTGCATATAATGTAAATTATAGTTATAGCAAATGCTAAGCCATGACACTTGGATTTATCATTTGTTTCTTCCTAAGTCTCTTATAGTTGCCATCCCACCACCACTTTTTTTTTTTTTAAATAAACAAGGAGCTCTAGCAAAAATCCAAACAAGCTTCAGATTTCAATAGAATATAAACTGGGACCATCTAGGATGGAGATTAGGAAAAACAAATTATGTCCCCAGCAGCTACAGTGACTATTCAGTTGTCTGTTGAATATTGTCAAGATCTACCATCCTTAAACCTCAGTGACAGTCAAATGATACAGGACAAGTCAACAGGGAGAGATGTAGAAAGACTTAACACCTTTTCTGTCCAGTCCTTGAGTCCATCAGATACAAGTCAGCTCTAACCTGGGAGCTACAGGACCATGCCAACGCAGCACCAAGGTGAAGATAGCATGCCCTACACCTTAACAAGGTGCGTTATTTTTACCTCAGGCTTTCCCTCATATTAATATAGCCTTCAACTGCCTGTTTTGTCTTTTTTTTCCCACAAGAGAGGGCATGTAAGTGCTGGTCTCACATTGACACACACTAAGATATATCTTGTTCTTGAATAGTTCATTCCAATCAGTAACTGGCCTAGATCCACAGCCTGTGAACATTTGTTGTTTATGGTGTCAGTTGATTTCATTGTCAGCAGCTCCAGCAACAAGCCTTAGTAATATTGCGAGCCTGGTACACAGAACCGACTTTGTACAAGTTTCTTTGACAAGACTACTAGATACCCTTTTGAAGAGAAGAAGAACATACATGTTCATAACCTGGCCAAGGTACTATTAATTAGAAAACTTGCATAAGCAATATATTAATACAGCAAAAATCATTTAATGTCATTTAATTCCCAAAAATTTGGATTGTCAAAGTTCAGGTTGTATGTGAATAGAAGCTAGCTGACCTCTATGAAATTAACTTTGGAAAAGCTCCTCAATTTTATTTTCATGTATTGCTGCTCAAAGGTTAAAAACATCATGTGCAAAAGGCATTCTAGACTATGAATCACATGCTTAAAAGAAGAATATTTGATTTTTAGCTACTTGAACATTAAAACACTAAGAAAAGATAAGTTGAAAACAGTGAAGTTTAATTTGACACATCTGGAAAAAGTATTTCATGTAAAAAAATTTTGAAAGTAATTCTCTTATTTGTACATTCTTAATGCTAACAAAATATTGTTCCTTCCAGTATGTAGAAATGTCATGTATAACATTATTAACAAAGATACAAAATAAGCAAATATTTAAATGACAAAAATAGAAAATTAGTATTTAATGTATTGATACTGAAATTATAATATTTTGCTGCATATTAATGTCTCCTTTTAATTAGACCAAATTCAAGAGTAGACACAAATTGAAGTTAAAGCAACAGGTTAGTATTCAAAAGTAACCCCTCAAATATTTGTCAGAGTACACCTCATTTGTGGAGGAACCAAAACGGTAAGAAACCACAGCTGTCATCTTCAGTGCAAACTTATTCCATTCAAAAACCTCAGTACTTTCCATGCCAAAATGAAAGGCATATTCCTTTGGGTTCACTTTTAAGCCTATTACACATGCCACAGCCAGTATAAACATAAATTTAAATGAAAACCCTATTTTTCTCCCTAAGAAAGAAGAGTAAGCAAGACATTTCTGAAAGTTGCCTGGATAACTAGTGATGAAGGCAGTACAGATTTTGTTTAGGACTGAATGCAACGTTTGCTGTCAATATTCACACAGTGATACTTCAGACTCTGCATGTTCGTAAGCCAAAGAGAACGCCGTTTGCAAAAGTTACTGGCGGTTACAGCTTCAAAATGAATGTATTTAAAATTCACATCACAGAATCATCTTAGAATTGCTGATGTTGGAAGGAACCTCTAGAGGTCTTCTCATCCAGCCTCCCTGCTCTAGCAGGGCCACCTAGAGCAGGTTGTCCAAGACCACGTCCAGGTAGCTTTTGGACATCTGCACGGATGGATACCCAACCACTCTGGGCAACCTGTGCCAGTTCTTGGTCACTCTCACCATAAACAGCTGACTAGCACCATTGCAGACTAACAACACTTCCTTGCCACACCATTCACAGCTATGGTTGACAGATAGCACCCTTGTGAAATATATTATTTATTTACCACAAGACGTTGTTCTTCCATCTTAACCATGTCACCATCACAGAAAGGATATAAATCTTGGGGAGGCATCAGCAGACGTGCGTTTGATGCTGTCACTGACCTGTGCCATTCTATTGCATGATTCTATTTTGCCTCTCCATTTCTCTTGATCCTCATGTATACCTTTCAGATTTTCCAAGTTGCTGGGATATGTTGAGATTTTCAGGGTTCTAGTACTGATCTTTGACAAAGGCAGGATTCATCTTGAAACTGTTCACATACTAGTGTTTCATAAGGCTGAATTTTGCTTTAACGGCCCATCAGTTGGTAGCTGATGTTTATCATCTACTTTATCACCTGTTTTTTAGATTTCTGTATCTGTGTGTTTATCACTTCCTTGTTACTTGTTATTTGTTTTATATTCTGTAACCACACAATTCAATGAAGCAGATGCTCTCACATTCCAAATACCATTAGAGATTTCATCAGAAGCATACCCAGTTTAAAAAACAATTTCCCTACCTTTCCATCTGTGGTGAACCCACAAAAATTGTAGCCAAGTCAAAAAAAAGGGGGGGGGGGGG
>VXAL01009997.1:0-11239 GCA_013399475.1 Chauna torquata
AACCTAAGTGATCCTATGATTCTCTATGTGCTCTTTCATTCTTCCCAAACCCTGCCTCACACCAGACAGTGATTTCATAAAAGTATCTCTTCATATTCTAAGGATGAACACCTAGCAGAAAATTTTCCCAAAACTATGCTGCAGTGCCTTCCTCTCTCTCACCCAGCACATCCCACAGGGAAGTGATATTCTGCACCTTGCAGAGAGCTCAGTTCTTTTGAAGCCTGGAGGCTTTTGAAAGCTATGAGATGCCAGGAGAGAATGCAGACAGCTGTAAACAACGATAGCAGTAGGTGGCCTAAAAATGGAGCATGACAAGCGTTTACTATTGTGCAAAGGAAGAGTTTTATGTTGTGGCTGAAGATGCACATAGAGGGTCTTGGAAAGCGAGCATGGTGCGATCTCTCCCTCCATACAGGAACCTGAGAAAGTATGGCACAGACATACAAAATCTCTCACAAAGGATCTGAAACAGGCACCGAAAAGTGCTGTTTATTGTGTTGTCAGGGTCTGTGCTTGAAAAGACAGTACAGCACAGCAGTTAGGTCAGCAATTCAAGGGCAGTGCTCGGTTCCTCTGATCTGCAGACACAGGTCTGTCATTTCCCATCCCTGTGCACCCTTCTTCCAGCTGCTGGGATCACACACCCTGCAGACAAAGGCTCTCCCCTGACACGTCTCTGCATGGCACCTAGCACAGCACTTGTAGAAGACAAAATAGGCAAGTTTGGAATGCAAAGACCCCTGTACAGTAGGTCTGTGGCTCCAGGTCACCTACCAGGGGATGGCACACTTGCAGTGGTGTCTCTGGCCAGCAAGCTGCTCCACTTTACGGATTCTTTCTGCTTGGATCTGATATAAGGTCTTGCCACTGGGCAATCCCACATTGTACATGCCCTTGGGATAGCTCACTCCCAAGCGTGTTCCTTGTCCTCCAGCCAGGAGCAGCACTGCCACTTTGTTCTGTGAGATCTGATGCAAACCTGAAGAGGAGAAAGAAACCAAAGCAAACATAAGAATCGCAAAGATAGTCAACATCCTTCTCCTAAGCCTTTCTACAGAGCTCAGACAACAGCCAGAAGCTGCCAGTTCAATGCCCACTGCTGGCAGTTCAGACAGAAATATGATGCTGCATGCAATATTAAAAAAAAATTATTTCACCTCTCTGATACATCAGTTCCCTCATCTAAAGCAGCAGATGGTGTAACAATAGGAAACAGCTGTGAATTGCAGCTTAGGATGTTCAAATTGGCTATTAGAATAGAAATTATTTACTGGGAGAGTGGTATAGCACTAGAAAAGATATCCAGAGAGGTGGGGGACCTCACCATCCCTTGAGGTTTTCAAGGCTTACTTAGATAAAGCCATAGCTGACCTGACCTAGGGCTCGGTGTGGTCCTGTTCAAAACAAGGAGGTCCATCAACACCAACTGTGCTACATCCCAGAGAAACAGTCTCGTCATCTTCAGTAAAGCATAAGGATTTCTGGAAGCTGCCTTAATCAGCTATCTGTACTTGTGCTACAGCTTCTGTTAGCCTGCAGTGAGGACTAATAACACAGCAAATCTTTTGAAGCCACAACTCCCACAATCTAATTAAAAGCCATAGCATTTCTCTTGATGAAACAGAAATGTTTAAACCCTGGGGCAGAATCATACCACATAGTAAACATCCAGCTCATTCGCAGTCTTTGACTGTTCCCTGCTTTCTCTCAAGCCAGCACCACAGTAACCGCTAGGCTTTAATCGGATGAAGTATTTTGCTTAGGGGACACTCTGCGTTCCTCCAGGATACAACAAGCTCTGGGACTGCCCAGGTCAAAAGCTACAGTTCTTCTGCTGTATGGTAGCAATCACAGCCTTTTGCAACCTAACACAAGAAGTCTCCTGCACATTGCTGAGCCTGCCAATGCTTCCCACAGTACAGGAGCCCATGCTTCATCCCAGCCTCTGAGTAGAAGACAAACACATTTTAACTCCAACAGGGACTAAAAGCCCAGCCTCCTGCTCCAAGTGGGATTAGGAGAGCTTTCTAGAGGGAAACTTGCACTGAGGGCCTTGGATTTGGGATTTCAAAGTTTCAGGAGGTTTTTGGATAGACAGGAAATCTTGAATGGTTTAAAACTTAAAATTAAAAGGCGCAGATGATAGCACTGGGTGAGCTGTATGGTGAGACAGATAGCCCTACTAGAGCAAAGCTCTGAAGTCTGTTCTGTAACGCTCTGCTGAAATTAAAATAAACATAACTTTATGCAACAAACCACAAAAAATTAATGGCTCCATTGCAGTAGGAAGTTCTGTAAAGATGTAGAAGACTTAACAAAGCACAGAGCAGGGGGTCTAACGTATTAGCAATGCCACTACTATTTGCTAGAGTCCTTGGCACACCAGCTGCTGCTGAGTCCTTGGCATGCCGCTTGCCTTCCAACATGCAACGCTGACTCTCATCTCACAGGCAGCACAGCAGAAAAGCCTTCCTGAGCGCACAACCACGACCTAGCGAATGGCATCTGTCGCAATGTTAGAGGCAGGGGCTACCTGCCTCAGTTTCCTGGTCTGTGTAAAGGAGGCGATCGCAAAGCGAGTGGAAGCCTGCTACAAGAAAGATACAACCAGCCAGGACATGGGACTAGCGTCTGGTTCATTTGCAGACATGGGCTTCTGTGTGTGCCCAGCGAGGCCCTCTCCAGCATGCAGCGCCATGGAGTGCCAATGAAGGACCCAAGAGAAGGGGCTGCAGAACGATGCTTCAAGGGTGGTGGCTGCCTCCCCACTGGCAGCTTGCACTAGATCTGTTGCCAGAGGGAAGAGAGGCAGCAAATTCAAGCACAAGCGAAGCTGCAGAAGGGAAGCATCAACCAGAGGAGTGAGAAGTTTTGCACACAAGCCTGGATCAGTGCAGTGCTACAGCCCTGGGAAACACAAGCCTCAGTAAAAGCTTCTTTCCTCCTAGTCCCCTCTCTCACTTCCCTTCTCCCTCCACTCACCTCCCCATGTAGACACACACTCAACACAGGGACAGCCAGCTCAGCACCAGGCTAACTGGGGGTGTTCAGCTCCAAGCCAGCCTTTGCGTCCACAAGCCTGCCAGAACCTGGCCCACCATCATCCGCTTATACCTGTGCCTTGGAAGAACGGCTGCAGGATGAGAAGCCTCACACAGCCCCTGCTGTACGGGGCAAACCTACAAACCAACCCACAGGGATGGAGGGGCAAGCAATTAAACGCTTGTCGAAAGGTCAGCAGTGATGACAAAGTTACCAATGGAGAGAGGAAGGAAAAGCAACTGTGGTTAGAAACCAAAGCTAAACTCCTCAGCATGAGTCACTGTTGTGGCAGCCACCCCCCTGTTCTGGGGCAGAGAATGGAGAGGAAAGTCACAGCTGTAACTGAAGCAGTGAGCGCTACCATGAGTGAAGATATGATTGCACACATCCTGCCTATTGCCTTCCCCTGCTTTGTCCCAGGAAAAGGTAAAACAACCGTTACAGTCCTGCTGAGCTCAGCCAGCACAGGTAGCTGATTCACTGCTCTGCAAGGAAAAGCCTCTCCCCTGGTCAATTTATCCCTGAACAGATTTGATCTCGGCCTCTTTACAGTAACAATAAGCCTCTCATAAAGCAAGACAAACAGCAGTGTCTGAGCAAAGAAAAGACCTCAGCCATTAACATTTGCAAAAGCAAACTTGCTGTCACTCCCACAATCAAGGACCACACTGAATGAATCACTCTCCAGTGATTCCCAACCACATTAAAAACCCACAGCAGATGGTTGTGGGCCTGAAGACCTAGCAATGCAAAGGGCATCACCATGCCAGAGTCGCCCGTGACTGTGCAAGTGCTACAAAACAGTAGCACAAGACCTTTACAGGGGCCAGTACGCCCAGCAAACACATCCTACCGAACTGAGCAGAGGAAGAAGGTGAAATACAGAGATCACCATCCACTTGGCTCCAGCTACTTGCCCCTCCAGATGCAAGCAAGTACCTGGCTTGTTCACAGCTGCACCAGTCGTGCCACACCAGTGCCCCACAGCATCTGTTCGGAAGTTCAGCTATGAGTCATCATGCAGCTGCAGGTTCACAGTCTCCATTCCAGGCCAGTCATGACACGTTGCTTCCCTGTGCTCCAAATCTGAGCACTCATTAGTGTTCATCCTTATGGATGGCGGAAGCAAGGACAGGAAGCCTGGGCGGAATACTGAGAAATTGTCTGAGCAGCCAGGGAACAGGTTAGGAAAGCTAAAGCCCTGACAGAAATAAAGCTGGCCAGGGACATCAAGGGCAACAAGAAAGGCTTCTATAAGTATATCAGTGATAAAAGGAAGACTAGGGAAAATGTGGGCCCTCTCCTGAAGGAAATGGGAGACTTGGTTACCTGGGATATGGAGAAGGCTGAGGTACTCAACAACTTTTTTGCCTCTGTCTTCACTGGCAAGTGCTCTAGCCACACCACCAAAGTCACAGAAGACAAAGGCAGGGACTGGGAGAATGAACCACCCAGTGTAGGAGAAAAATCAGGTTTGAAACCATCTAAGGAACCTGAAGCTGCACAAGTCCATGGGACCTGATGAGATGCATCTGAGGGTCCTGAGGGAACTGGCAGATGAAGTTGCTAAGCTACTATCCATCGTGTTTGAGAAGTCGTGGCAGTCCAGTGAAGTTCCCACTGACTGCAGAAGAGGAAACATAACCCCTATTTTTAAAAAGGGAAAAAAGGAAGACCTGGGGAACTACAGGCCAGTCAGTCTCACCTCTGTGTCCAGCAAGACCATGGAACAGATCCTCCTAGAAACTATGCTAAGGCACATGGAAAACAAAGAGGTAACTGGTGACATCCAACCTGGCTTCATTAAGGGCAAATCATGCCTGACAAATTTGGTGGGTTACAGCATTGGTGGATAAGGGAAGAGCAACTGATGTCATCTACCTGGACTCGTGCAAAGCATTTGATGCAGTGCTGCACAACATCTTTGTCTCCAAATTGGAGAGACGTGGATTTGATGGATGGACCACTCAGTAGATAAGGAATTGGCTGGATGGTCACGGTCACAGAGTTGTGGTCAACAGCTTGATGTCCAAGTGGAAACCAGTGACGAGTGGTGTTCCTCAGGGGTCAGAACTGGGACCGACACCATTTAACATCTTTGTTGATGACACGGACAGTGGGATCGAGTATACCCTCAGCAAGTTTGTGATGACACCACCCTGGAGCACTGTGTTCAGCTCTGGGGCCTCCAGCATAAGAAGGACATGGACCTGCTGGAGCAGGCCCAAAGGAGGCCACAAGGATGATCAGAGGGCTGGAGCACCTCTGCTGTGAAGACAGGCTGAGAAAGCTGGGGTTGTTCAGCCTGGAGAAGAGAAGGCTCCAGGGAGACCTTATAGGGGCCTTCCAGTACCTAAGAGAGGCCTATAGGAAAGCTGGAGAGGGACTCTTTTATCAGGGAGCACAGTGATAGGACAAGGGGGAATGGTTTTAAACTAAAAGAGGGGAGATCTGGATTAGATGTTAGGAAGAAATTCTTTACCATGAGGGTGGTGAGGCACTGGAACAGGCTGCCCAGAGAAGCTGTGGATGCCCCATTCCTAGAAGTGCTCAAGATCAGGCTGGATGGGGTTTTGGGCAGCCTGGTCTGGTGGGAAGTGTCCCTGCCCATGGCAGGGGGGTTGGAACCAGGTGGTCTTTAAGATCCATTCCAACCCAAACCATTCTATGATTCTATTATTAACTAAGCCTTGTGTTACTGCAGGGCTAGTGCAGCTAGCACTTCTCCATTTGGCCTCATGTTGTGAGCAGGACAGCCCTGAAGTGCCTGGATGCTGGTTCCTTCCTCTGAACTTCACACGCAAGTTTCCAGTGGAAAAAAAAATTAGAAGAGGGAAAAACTTACAGGAAAAGAAAATCTGAAAAAGTTCCCCTGAGACACTTCTTAACTGTTCTGTTTCAAAAGGGCAACAAAAACATTTTAAAACCCCTAAATAATCTGGAACTGAAATTGGTTGAGCTAAAGTATCTCACACTGATTTAAAACAAAGCTGCCTGAAGACTTAAATCAGCACTTGCTGGTCTGAGTTGAACTCCAAAGCAACACTCCCAGTATTTTGATTCAGCCACCAATCAACATCCATCACTTGCCTAGCTCCATCCCTGCAGCATTACCTGCTCCCGTAACAGCATCTGTCAAGCTCACACATACACGTACACACTCTGGTCCTGACACAAAGGACCACATCACCACCTCCAAAGTGCCACCTGTCTCAAATGACAGGTTTACGCACAGTAACAGACTGCGACCAGCAGGTATCATTCACATGAAGTCTGGCATTAACGCTGTAACAAGAAAAGCCCATGAGGGCTCATTTTGTCAAGCAACATCCAGCACGAGTGGCTGTAATCTTTGGCCACGACTCAGAGTCACCTCACTTAAATCAGGATGCCTCAGATAAGATGCAGTTCAAGTAAGTTTTCCAAGCAGTGACTAGAGGATAGGATCTGCCTACCGGCGATTCAGCATCTCGCACTGACCTCCCCAGAGGGGCCTTGCTGCACAGAGTGCAGGTGGAGCTCTGAAACCCAGACCCAAGCAGGATGAATCCCACTCACTACATAAAACTTATTATCAATATGGCTGATAAAATCAACAGTGCCATTCTCTTTTTCACTTCCCAAAATCCAATAACAGACCAGGCAGATAACCAAGGATTCCTAGCAGGTGGGCACACTGCAGGACTTGCTGAAGCCATCACTGCTCCTACCGACGCCATGAGAAATTCTGCCCTCCCTTCCAGTGGAAGCAGGGTCACCATACTCCTAGGAGAGGTCCAACAGCTTCTCGGGCTGTGTGAGCAACCCTCTCTGGCTGCAAGCACGGCAGGAAGGGAACAGTCCTTGCCACCATTTATGGCATTCCCAATATTTATGGTGCAACCCTACAACTACTGGAGAGTTTTTCAGGTTCCTGATTTTAGGTTGCCATGAAAATGAATATCCCCCAAAAGTTTAGCAAGTACATTTGCTCTCACTACCCAGCTGCAAAAATACTAGTATTCGTGTCAAAAAAATGTAACAACTGACGCATCTTGCTGCATATTCCTGCAGGAAATGGAAATATCTATCACACTTAAAAAAACAAAAAAAAATCCAGCTTATCTTCTGCAGCACGTGAAATATGAAAAGCTCAACCAAACAAAAAAAGGAAGATGTGTTGGCTGTCAGATACCTGCAAATACTGCAGCAAGTCTTATTTTGCATATAAAGTAAAAACAAAAATAGATTTTGCAGGAAGAACAGATTGATCTTGCAGGAACAGACTAAATTCTCCTGCTGAACAGGCACATCAGCCTGATTACAATAGCAGCCAGCAAGAGAAGGATAAATCAAAAAAACGCACAATCCTTAATTCTGCAGAGCAGTCATTTAACCAGAACAGCTCGTCAAACCCTGATGAAATGGGAACTATACTGCGGCCCGTGCCCAAGACTTAGATATCATTAATAAAACATTTACAGAATCTAAAAGCATCTGTGCTTGATTTATATCATCATCCATAATGCTGCCTAGAAAGCGTGATCACTTCATGTTTGTGTTTAAGCTCCAGAAAGCAAACCTGTCTGGGTTAAGTTTTATCATCTCAGAGACAATAACAGATGGATTTTTTTTTAGCCATTTAAAAACATCTTGGGTGTTCCCAAGAATAACTTTTGAGTTGCTTGGTTCTTTTAACAGTCACTTTTTAATCGCAAAAGGGGAAAGGACAAGAGATCAGTTTCAGCTGTTCAGTCTTTATTTGAAGATGACATACTTGTCGCTGGTGGGTGCTGCTGGGAATTCAGATACCCATTCACAAAGCACAGATGAGCTCAGCTTAGGGGTGATACCAATCCCCTGGAGCCAATGGCTGCATCACAGACATACAGCCTCTGGGAGATCCAGCAGCCAGTTGAGATGGCTAGGAAACCACGCATGATGGCCCAGTCGGGACTGCAGCCTGCTCTGCTCATGTCCCAGCTTAACACCACGAGCAATTCACTTGAAAGAAAAAATGCTTTGGAGCCTGCATCGTCCCATGGATGCACAAACCCAGGAAATCCTGTGCCAATGCCAACAGCTCCCCCAGGGAACACTGCATGGGGGCTCAGCAGTGTTCCCTGGGGAGAGGCAAAGTTTGCACACCAGCCTTCACGCCAGCGCTGCTGGGGTTCAGCACTACAAAGTTTTACTCCCAGAGAATAAAACTGAGGGCTGATTCTCACGTCCAGCATTCAATTGGATCATAAAAACAAAGCAAAGTGGAATTTAAGAACTGCATCCCACTCTCCTGGTAGAAATCAGAAGTGGTCTGCAGGCCAGATGGGGATCAGGGCAATCTGGATTTCAGGGTCAAGCGACTTTTGTGGGGTCAGCCCTCTGAGTCAGTCCCAGTCATACAGGACCTTCTGAATTCCATCTCTGGCAATAATTGCTTGCAGCAAGCAAGGCTAATCCCATAGAGTTTGCCTCGTTTGCTGCAGACAGTGGCACAAGTCAGGTGCATCAGCACCTCTCTGGCCTCAAGCTGAAGACGAAGGACCTAGCTGTCCAGTTTAGTAAAGTTGTTTAATTAACTGTGCAGCCCTGACCTAGATCAATCTGCCCCTAAAATTCATGCATTTCTTTCCTCCTCAAAGCAACATCCTCAATCCTAAGGCACTGAGTACCACCCTAGCAGCTCGCCTCCCAAATCCTACCAGGCACTCCTGCGCAGCTGCTACAGTCCTGGCTGGCTGCTCCTGCTCTGCTCAGCTTACCGAAGCTCTGTGCTTGGTGGGAGATGTGAGCACCGCTGCTGGAAAACTTGGTTCGACACAAATACTTGCCTCCACTGTCACGAGAACCTACCTCTTCGCTAACCAGAAGCCAGCCCCAGACACCAGGCTGTGGTTAGGCCCAGCCTGAGTTTGCTGAACAGGAGAAGGAAGCCACTGGGGAAGCTGGCAAACCCAGACCAGCCAAGCGCAGGGATCATGTCCATGCTGCATTAAACCAGACACCCAGCTACTCAGGCCAGTGGGCCACCGCAGCCTCCCCACCATGTGGCAGGAGCAGGCACACATGGCCCATGTCACCAGGGTTAATGTGCTCGAGGAGCAGAGCCAGTGGCAGGCTGGCCACATTCCTCTACCTACAAGCAGAGGAGAACTCATGCTGAACCCTGCCTCAGCAATGGAGGTGCCCAGCCCCATCTTTGGAGTCTGACACATCAGAAAAGCTCTTCTGCTCTGTAACCGCACCACTTCTATTTTTGCATTTTTGTTTTTGTTTGGAAATTCTTACTCCTCTGCCCACATATCCCAACCCCTTCACTGGCAGGTCTAGCTCAAAACTGTGCAGACACTTGCCACACTTTAGGATATTCCTCCAGCCATAGCTGTTTTTCTCTTGCTTTCCTTCAATTTTGTATTTATTTGCTTATTTAACAGGATTGTTATATTTTATAAAAAAGAGGGGGGAGATAGCTGTACCTTTGAAAAGAAACAGAATAGAGTGTACACTTAGAAAAAAGCAAAGGATGTGTGTGTAATACACACACAATGGGGAGGAGGGAGCACAACATCCCACTGCACACAGCCTAGGCCGATACCACCTCTCCCATCAACCCCATCTTTCTTACTCATGAGGTAACCAGGGAAAGCTGCCAATATCTAACAGGCTCCAAAAAAAAAAAAAGATGGTGGTTTGCCACCCCATGCAGTCCCCAACAGCTCACTGGGAAGAGGGATGCAGGCAGGCCAGCTGGACCAGCCTAGCTGGCCACACAAAGTCTCTGCCATGCCAGGCCTGCCCCAGGCTCAGCAGCCATGGGGGGATGATGCAGGAACTGCCACGCTCATGAAGTCAGGGGACGCTCTAATAGCAGAGCTGTCCTCCAGAGAACACTCCTCCAACGTGTGTCCCATCCACCTGCCTCATCTCACCAGACACTTTCCTTTCCTGGGCTTCTCCTACACCACCTGCCACATCGGCACTTCTCTGCTCTGCTCTCAGATCTCATCTCCTTCCTGTGTTACACTGGCAAAGTTTAAAGAGCACTCTGCTCCAGTCCCCGCTATAACACAAGACCACCTTAGCGCCAGCAAGCAGCCCAGGAGACCACCCGCGTGCCCCAGTGCAACTCCCCTGTTAAACCGCAGTGCAGACTCTGCTCCCACCTATCTCCAGACTTCACCTCTTCCTGCTGAGACACAGAGCTATCCCATCTCTTGCCAACCACGTGGCTCTCCAGCCACTGCCACTGTGTTTAACAGTTAGAAATGAAAATTAAACATGTTGGCCCCAAATGCCTCAACAACTCTTGCCACTTACTGGGGATCTGACTGCCTGCGTTCAGGGTCAGGTCTGACGAGGTACAGTGACCGCGGAGGTCACTGCCCTGCCTGCCTCACCATCATCCTTGGGTGCGGCTCACCTTCCCCCTGCTGCTGACACCAAACACCACCACAAAATGCCACTGGTACAAAAAACAGTGCTGCTGGATGGCATCCCAAACATGAGGCCACAGGACGCTGCTCTCTGCGCTTGGGATCCCACTGGCAACAGTCCTGAGCTCTGCATCAGCCAGGACTTTGCGAGGTGCCACAGGGAGGCAGCTGCCCTCCCAAACACATCACGTTGCGCTGCCCTTCTCGGCCGTACTGGGAACGCCTCAGTGCACAAGGGACACAAGCCAGCCTCACATAAGAAGCGTGCCAGCCCACGGCCAGATCCAGTCAGCTTGGGAGATGTTCACAGGCACCACACCACACCATATTCTAGTTTTAAGACAACCCCCTCTACTTTTGGCATTCAGGTGTGCAACTGGCTCATGAATCTGCTCACACCCCAAGCAGCAGACCTCAGACAAACACCTTTGCTTCCTGCCAGGCTCAACAGCATCCGTGGACTCCATAGCCTAGTGAAAAAGCAGAGGTTTTAGAGAGAACATTTTGCCAGGAGGCAGAGCAGGCAGCTGGCTGCGGTCACTCCGGGCTCCGCAGCCGCAAACGCGCTGCCGCCCTGCCTCGTGCTGTGCCCAAGCCTCCCCGCCAGCACCGGGGCGGCCGCGCCGCCACACCGAGGCACCGCACGCCCCGCGCCCGGCCTGCGGACCGGCCCCGCGTCTCTGAGGCCTCCCGGCCCGTCCTCGCTTGGCACGCGGCAGCGGGAGAGCGGCTCCGGGCCGAGTCCCCCTTAGCATGGGGCAGGGCGCCGCGAGGGCCCGGGC
>VXAL01009997.1:18687-52836 GCA_013399475.1 Chauna torquata
TGCGTCTGGGCCCGGGTCGCTTCACGCGGCCAGAACGGGCTGCCCCGAGTGCAGGCGTCCGGCTGTGCGCAGGCATCCCAGCAGAGACTTCGGAGTTGCGAGTGATCAGCAGCACCGTTGCCGGAGAGTCGAGTTAGGCAGGGCAGGCTGGGATCCACACCCATGGCTAGGTCAGGTTCTCAGGCAGCACAGACCTGTTCTTTCCTTTGGATTTAAAACAACAGTAAATTCTTCCCCCAGGCCTGATGCAGAACTCTGAGAAGTTGCTGATATTTTTTACTTTGGCTTCAGTGGGCTTTGATTCAAGCTGTAGATAAACTGGAATGGAGAGCACACTGTTTGCAAATCCTGGTCTGTCTTAGGCTTGTTCTTCTTGTTACATTTCTCCTCGTGTGGATGCTTGTCTGCTTATAGTGGTGACAAGAAGAATTAAGGGCTTTAGAGTAACATGTCCGTAGCTGTCCTCTGGCACAAAGTCTGTAGGTGACCTTCCTTGTGCAGTGTATAATGAAGCTGATCGTCTCTGAGAGTTGCTGGGTATTGGGATGGGGAGGCAAGCTCCCAGGAGCCAAGCAGCTTTGCCGGAGCGACGGCTGCAGCTGTGTCCTCAGGCTCAATGCTGTGAGTGTGCTTTATCTAAAAGGATTGCTTCATGATTTCAAGCACATTTTGGATGGGAAAAAAAAAAAAGTGAAATCTGATCCAACTGTTTGTGTGGTTAATTACATGGCACCATTTACAGCAATAATTGCATGGGAAAGCAGCATTAGGGAGATGTGCTTCAGTGTCCCCAGGCATCATCCAGGCAGCTGGGCCAGGGTGCGCCCCACAGTCGCTGGCAGAGCTGTGGCTGCAGAGCTCAGCAGCAGGTCACTGCTGGCTCTGTCCCTTTCTCAGGACCTGGAGTCCCTGTGCTGGGTCTGCCCGGGATCTTCTGCTCCTGGGCCAGTGAACTGTTAGAGGGCTTGTGCTGTCCCGTGTGGCTTTGTCCTAGGGCTGCAGTCTGGCATCGCACCTAACATGAGCATCCACCTACTGCTGCAGGAAGCGTGGCTCCTACCCCCACCCCGCCATTCTCCATCCTTCACTTGTCTTAGATGCAATGACTGGGAGGCTCACGGGGTGAGGTGATTCATCCAGCTGGATGGGTGGAAAATACATTATTTTTGTACTTTTATATGTTTATATGTGTTCCTTGGCAGCTACATGATCATTCAGTTTGACAGACTGGTGGGAATTTGGGGCTGACAAAGGCAGGAGAGGGAGCATACCGCTTCCAGCACCTGCCTGCACGCGTACCAGTTGTGGTGCAGCATGCTGAGCTTGGCAAGGGGGAGACTCGTTCACTGACATCTTGGTTTGCTGCTAATAAGTAGAAAATGTTGTAAGGAGTACAGGACTTCTTACCTACTCCGCCTGTGAAGTGCTTTGAGATCAACAGACACAGACCTGTGTGTGAGAACTTGGTGTTTGCTATTGCAACGCTTGAGCACAATGACTTCCTTTACCTTGGGAAAGTTGTCCGAGCTAGTTTGCCTTTCCTTCCCAGTTCCTTTTGCAGGGTGGAGAAGAAATTTTAAACATTGCAGAGATTCCCTGTTTTCCATTTTGCCTGCAGGCTAATCACTGGGACTTCACTTAGTGGAATGTTATTAAGCAGGCTGGTTTTTTTATCGCCAAGAATGCAAATCTGGAAAAACCTGAAAAAACATCCTGCTTGATAAATAATCATCAGATTGAAAGCTCTCCACTAGATGCGACTGAACAGATGACTACTGCAGAATGTAACTTTCTGGTTGCTGAGGATCTTTCCATTACAGGCTGATGGCATACTAATGTCCTGAGTCTGCAGGCAGGTTTAGTGCCTCAGCCCTTGCTGCCAGCTTCCCAAAAAGCAGGGCAACAGGCCTGAATTTCAGGTTAATTCAGCAGCTTAGTGAAAGTTATAACTCAGAGTTACCTTATGTCTTTTAGCTCTAGATCCTGCACACCTGCTCAGTGATACCTTCCACTGCAGAGGGCTTTCCTAGCATGTGACTGAGCTGGAGGATGTTCCCTTCAACTGGCTGTAAAGGAGTCAGACATCAACGAGGCAAGACTTGGCTCCTTTCTCCCTGAGGAGAAATGTGCCTGGTGCTGTTTGCTGGAAGCTGTCTGTGGGTCCAGTAAGCGCTTTCTCAATTAGATTATATCATTTGGGCTCAAGGCTATTCTGACCCTCCAGTTGCGTGATGTAGCTTTTGTAAGAACTCTAGCCAAGAGTGGGGAGATGGTGTATCAGTACTGGTGAACATCAAAGAGTCTGAGGGACCTCTCCCTGTCTGTGTTTCTGAGGGAAGGAGGTACTCACGGGATGCTACGCTAGCTCTGCTTTCTGGCCCGGGGAGGATCTGCATGTGTCAGAGGTGATTTGGATATGAATTATGGCAAGATGGCAGAGGCTGGGGGCTAGGTGGTCTTCCTGGCACTTCCAGGTGGTACAGTGAGCCAGTGGGACGGTGTTTCAAGCCTCTGTTCTTCCCCCTTCCGCACAAATGTGTTAACATGAGCAAAGTGCTTCTGAAGAAATTCCTGCTTGGGGTGAGCTTCAAGCCTTTCAGAAGTTGTCGTTAGCCAGGTAGTGCTGGAGCAGCCTGCAGGTCGTGAGCCACTGCTTGGGCACCAGCCACGGTGTCCAGGAGCCCACAGTATCTGCCCGGCACAACGATGTTGAGGCTGATATTGGAGACGTGACCGTGACAGCTCCCTGCTGCTGGCTGTTAGGTTGCCTGTCGCAACAGTGTCCAGGTGTCTCAGCATTAGGGGTCTTTACCCTTGCAGTTCCCTGTGGGAGAGCTTTCATCCTTGCTGAGAGCCGGGGAAATGAAGAAACGGGATGGTAAGTGTCTCGCCCAGGTCAGCAGTGCTCCTAGGCACTGCCTCCTTTGTGGCTGGGGTGGCCTGGCTCTAGCAGCTGCCTGGTGCTGGCGGGAAGGAGGGGAATGGTTTTGTAGGTAGCTGCTGTTGCCTAGGCCACTGCCAGCTGCAGGTGTGTGGATGTGTGAAACAGTCGTCAGGGGTCTGGGCAGTTGCTCTGTTTGGCTCACACCCAACAGGGAGCAGGGGGACCTGGGGAGGGAGGAGGCCTATGTCTCATGGCAGGACCTTTTCTACGCCTAAGAAAAGCTGATCCCAGCTTGTTAGCAGGGGTTCTGTTTTAACCACTATGTTGTTAGCTCAGGTGCACAGAGCTCAGTTGTCTGACCAGGGAGCACCCTCTTATCAGAGGTTCAGCTCAGATCAGCCTCTCAGCTCTGTGCATCTGTCATGCCACACAGACCCAGTACTGGCACTTCCAGGTAATGGCAGCAAAACCTGTTTTAACGTGTTGTTTCTACCCTGCAGCTCTTCCCAGAGGTGCACCTGATGTTGCTTTGAGATTCTGCTTCTTGAAGCTACTGTCAGTTTTGAGATTATTCCTCTGCTTTCCTATCAGGATGTGTCTGGTCGTCATGCTGGTTTAGCTGTTCCTCCCAGGTAGATATGGGTGTATGAAACCAAAGACAGTTGGCGAACAGATAAATGAGTAATATCAAAGACTATGTTTAGTGAGATGCCAGAGACCTGTCTGTGCTGGAGCCCTTGCTGGTAAAGGAAGTTGGATGCTGTGATGAACCAGCAGGAGGATTTTTCCCATGCCACCGTGGCCCCTTTCCTCAGTGACACAAAGTGACAGGCTGAGGGAGGTGGCTGCCTAGCTGCACCACTGCTGGGGCATTGCCTGCTGCCCCTTTGAGCACAATTCCAGCTCCTGTTGCTGAACTGATAGATATGTGGCAGCACAGACACCCTCAGTGTGGTGCAATCGCCCTGACCTCACTGCCTTTCAGCTTCCTCCTGTGAGCTGGGCTTGTCTTCAAGATGAAGGGTTACTCCTGCTGCCTCAGCTTCCTTCAACTGCCCCATATCCCTCTTCCTTCCCGTCTGTGTGCTCTGCTGAGGAGACTTGTGCAGCAGTGGGATGTGGCGTGCCAGCACCACATGTCCTGCCTCAGCACTTCCAGTCCTTCGTGTCCGTCTGCACTGGAGAATGTGCTAGACTTGTGGGAGGCTGCTCAGGTGCCTGAGAGCCAGCGCATGCCCAGCCCACAGGAGAAGGATGTGGGCAATGGGTGGGGGTTCCTGGGAGTGTGGGCAGTCGTTCCAAGGAGGAGATGTTTTCCACAGCTGCCTGCTTTCACTTGCCTACCTCCCTGCTGCTATTTTCTGGTTCTTGTTTGAAAGTCAGGAAAGCAAACAGCTATGATCAGAGAGCAGGGTTAGCAGCAAGAGCGAGGAGTCTGCTGGGGACTTGTCAGGGGACTGGAGCAAGAAGGGAGGGCTTGCTGCCCAGGCACGTCTGGAGAGGATGCTGTCTGCACCCTGGGGTGCCCTGGTGCCGTGGTTTGCGGCAGCAGGGTGGTGCTCATCCAGAGCCATGGAGCTGAGCTGGCTGGGACATGGCTGCAGGGCTGCCTTTCTGGCGAGTTAGCCAGGGCATGCAGTACAGGGCTTGTACTGACTTTGGCAGCTGCAGGTGCTCAGCTAATACTTGCTTCAGCGTACAGGCATATAGCACAGGCAGGAGGCATCTGATGCAGCCTGAAACCTGCCAGTGTGAACTTAATCTGCAAGAATAGGTTATGTGTGGATTTGGCCAGTGTCACATGTTTGTAGTACATCAGCCTTTTGCTAAATAGGACGTTGGGATTTTGATAAAATTTTGGAAACCCTATAGCCAGATTTGCTGTACAGGCATAGGGCTTTTGGTGTGCATCACCCCCTTTGGCACCAAGCATGTATCTAGGTGAGGAAAGAAAGCGTATTTGTTCTGAAATGAGTTGGCCTGATCTCCATGGCCATCTCCAGAGCTGCGCTAAGTGCCTTCCACCTCCAAAGGAAGCTCCTTGTGAGAACTGCCACATGTGACTGGAGAAGGAGCCGATCCCCAGCTCTCTGATGCTGCTGGGCTGCCACTGTCTGTACAAATGGGCTGTGGGAGCATTGGTGTGGCTGAGCCCGTCACTGAACGGGAGCTGCCTTCAGGAGGAGGTGAGTGCCTGGCAGGGCCTGCGCTTCCTGAGCGGGAGCAAGGGATCCTATGAGGACTGGACAAGAGCTGGCAGTATCACTAATGGTTTAATCATGCTGGGACTGAAGCAGCATTGGCTAGAAGCTCTCTGCTTTTTACAGAAGATGACCACCGAGGTCAGTTGCCAGCCTGGCACAACCAAGTAAGTTGTTGCAGAGGTCTGTCTTGCCCATACAAAGATGTGAGCAGGTGCTAGGGCCAGCGCTTGCTCAGCTGCTGCCTGCCCCACCTGCTTCTAGGGCTGCCCTGCAGACTGCCCCACAGAGGGGCCATGGGGAGGTTTTTGTTGCAAGTGGCTGGTGCCCTCATGCTTTCCTCTGTTACAGGTATTGATGTTAAATCTGCTGGGCAGTCCCAAGGAGACGGTGGCCATGCAGGCACTGGGGATGTTCGGAGACATCAGAGGGGACGTGCGGAACACCGGAGACATACTATCGCCAGCGGTGTGGACTTCAGCATGGTAAGAGGACAGCCCTGCTATGGGCTCCAGCGAAGGGACCTGCCCCTGCAGTCCCTGAAGGAAGGAGGATTGCAGGGATCCCTCACTGCTGATACAAGCTCTGTGGGCCATTGCCCCCTCCTGCCTACCTTGCATGTGTGAGCTGTAGGGTCTCTGGCTGTCAGGCAGATCCTGGTATTTCTTTCTGTTACAAAGCTTTGTTGATGTACATGGTAGTCTTGCAGTTACTTCCAAGATGCTTTCTGTCCTGAAACGTGCAGGAGAAGGAGGAGGTATGTGTTCCCCTGCATCCCCCAGAGCAGGGTCAGCCCATGGAGTTGGCACCTGTGCACTCAGACACCTCAATGGGCGAAGGCTTGGGCAGAGAAAAGCAAAAGTTTACCTCATGGTGTAAGAGGAGGCCCCAGTGCTGCAGTGATCTGAGTAGGTTGCTCTCTGGGCTTTTCAAGCACACCTTGGGCAGGGCCTCTGTGTTGTGTCCTCTGCTAGCCATTCTTTGTAGGTCAGGGCTCTAGCATGCTGATCCTTGTGGCTCGTGAGAGATTTTTGCCAGTAATGCAGAGAAATCTGAACTGAATTTGTCCGGGAAGCCCAAGCCCAATGGATCAGCTCCCCTCTCTGTCCCTGAATGGAGAGGTTTGGATCAGATTGCTCAGACCAAGGGATCTGTGCTGCTCCCAAGTGGGATGGAGAAGCTGCCTGGGCACGTTGCCCACAAGCTCAAGCTAAATTTTTTCTGGGAATAGATCCAGGACCTTGCTTGCAGGATGAGGGATCATCTGACCTTCCTTGCTCTGTCTCATGGTGTGGGAGCTGTTGGCGAGGCTGCAGCTCTCACATCTGCACTTCCCCTTTTCACACCCTGGTGTCACCCGCTCCCTGATTTGAGCAGGACAAGCAGGCTGCATGTCTGTCTTTGTGCTGTGTCGATTGATTACAGTATTGCGCTGGTCTTGGGCAGCATAACATGCTCTAATTCCTGGCCTGACCAGCCTGGGGAGGGGGTGCTTTATGCACATGTGGAAAGAAGTTTACTGGGCTTGCAGCAATGCTGGGGGCTGGGGCTCTCTCTCTCAGGCTGAGGGGGTCTCTGTGGAGAGGTGCTGACAAGGAGCAATAAATGTGGATGTGCCTGCCTGGGGTTGGGGGTCCCTCCGGTTCTCAGGTTTTTGGTGACTGAGTGTTGCTGCTTTGGAGAGGGGACACCCCCCTCCTCCCTTGGCAGGGCTCTCACATGTGCCTGCGGCTCCAAGCTGGAGTGCAGCAGAGGTGGCATCGCTGCTATGAGCTCAAAGTCCTGCCTGGTGCTGGTGAGGAAGGGCTGTGGTGGCCAGGGTGTCTTGCTTGAAAGCTGGTGTTTGTTCCCAGTACTGCCACAAGTGTTGTCGCTTTCTGGTATTGCCCTTGTCTTTGTTTCCCCAGGGTGCGTAGTTGTCATCGGGGAGGTGGGAGAAAGGTGCTCTACCTTTCTTCCCTCCACCCCCAGCGTATCCAAGTGCTGCACTGCCTTTATGTGTTCCTCCTCCCAGCAATGGGATTCCTGATCCTGTCCTGTGGGGGTGAGAAGCCTTCCTAAGCATCAGGGCAGAAGCGTTTGGGTACCAATTCCACTTCTGAGTAGGCAGAGGCAGTTGGAGCAGGTTTGAATCCAGCAAAGATTGAGTCTGTGTGCAGGGCAGTGCTCTTGCCTGGCTACACTTCCTTCCTGATGCTGGGAAGATGTTGGGCCCCAGGGAGACAAGGCACACAGCTGTGATTAGGCTAATTTGCCTAAAACCCAGGGAGGATGGGAGGCACTGATGTCCATCCTGCATCCCGTGGGTGCACTAGGACCTGTTCATCCTGATCAGCAAAGCAGAGGTGCAAGGGCTGTGCAGCAGCCCTGGGACACTTTACAACAGACAGCTTGTGTCTGCTCAGATGCTTTTTTATTTTTCAATGAGTCCATTGATTGACCCAATTTCCCCATGGCCTTGGGGTAGCTGGGATGAGACCTGTGGGAAGCTGAGCACTTTCATTTGTAGGCAGCCCAGGAAACGGCACTCTCCCCTTCCACCACAAGCAGCAACCAACCAAGAGTCACTGTGCCCATTCCACCTTCCTGTCTCCCTCCTGCTCCAGCAGCTGCTCTGTCCCCAGCTGTGTCCCCTAGATACAGCCCCTAGAGAGATGCTGTCTGTCCCTGCACCTGGCAGAACTGCTGATGTCCCACCACTCTGGGATGCTGCCTTTTCCTCTGGTCCCCATGCTGACCAGCAAGCCCAGTGAGACCAGCGCAGGACAGGTGGTCGCAGGCTGCAGCCAGAGCTGGATGGAGGTCCTTGCCACATACAGCACCTTCTTCGTGCCCCTCAGCAACAGCCTGTGTAGCACCAAGGCTCTGCAGTTCTTCCTGTGGGTATGTCTCCTCTGTCCGTCTGTCCATCTGAGCATGTGTGTGTATGGCTGCTGTGTTGTAAACAGCATTTCCAGAAGCAGAAGGAGAAAGAACAGCCCTGGCATAAGGGGTGGCTGGAATGTGAGAGTTGTGTGGCTTCGGGAGTGGAGGTGGGGGACAGGGAAGCTCTGGCAGCCTGAAGAAGCTGTTGGTACAGCGTCACTTCTCCACTGGAGGGGATCTATTTAGCATCACTTCTGAGCTGAATTGTCCCCCTTCAGATGTTCTCTAAACCAGCAGGAGATGTTCCCAAGAGTCCAGCAGCTTCTAGGTTTGCCTGCTTGTGTGATCAGAGTGTGTATGTTGCCTGGAGAGCTGCCCTCCATGGTCTCCCGGTGCCCAGTCTGTGCCACAGGCTGTGGAGGTCAGGCTACATGACAACAGAGAAGGCAGGCAACCGTTCGCTTTGGGGAGTGCTGGGCATGCAGCCCAGTGCTCTTCGCATGGAGAAAGGCTTTTCTGCCTCGGAGCAGCTGCAAGGGTGGCCCTGGAAGGGCATGAGCCAGGGGAGCAGGCTGGTACAGCTTGGGAGAAGGGGACAGGCAGCATCAGGCTCGCTGGGCGAGCGTTGATGAACTGTGCTGTGGTGTGTTCCCTGTGCTGTGGTCGCGCTGTTCTCTGGGGAACAGACCCTCCTCTTCTCTTGCCACCTCTGTGATTTCCTGGTGGCAGTGCAGCACCGAGGGGCCTTGGGAGAAGGGGGTAGCAGCGGAGCACAGGCAGCTAGGTGCTGCTGCCATCCTGCTGCTGCTGCCTGCCTGTTGTTGGAGGGCCTGAGCTGCCTGTGCTGCAGCGATCGTGGCTGTGCAGGGCCCTGCTCTCCTCATCCCAGGAGGCTGGGCTGGGGGCAAGAGCTCTGGGTGCTCTATTAGCAGCCCTCTGGACACATGAATGTACTGTGTCCCTCTCCATGTGACTCTGGAGCTCAGACCTGAAAGACTAAGCAGACAGTCAGCAGAAAGGTATGCTGTGCTCAACTCGGAGATGCCTCGGGCAGTAAAGCAAAGGGGAAAGCAGAGAGCTGGGTAAACAGGGCTGTAGATTTTGCCCAGGCTTCCAGTCTGTGCAGATAGCTTGACTGCTCTCTGGAAGCCATGTGAGTGTGTGCTACTGATTGGAGCTTGCAGCCTCAAGAGGATTTAGAGTGGCTGCAGGCCCTGTTCTTTGCACATCCTTGGTGGTTCCTTGGGCAGGAGGATGGAGGTGACCTGGCAGTTCTTCAGCTGCTGCAGTTGTTCTCCCAAATTGGAGAACTCTTACTGCAAACCAGGATCAGGCAGTGGCTATCATCCAACTTCTCCACAGCTTTTCTGGGGACAGGGGCTGACACAGCTGCCAGTAACCAAATTCCTCTGTGCCTCATGAAGAAACCAGCTCCTTGGGCTTGGCAAGGCCTTGGGCTGGGCTTGAGGAAATTGCCTGGACATTGGGTTAAGTTGCTTCTGGAGGTCTTCAGATGGGAGCTGACGGGACAGTGCTTCTCTGAGCATTTAGCTTGGACCTGGGTGAAGAGTGGGTAATGCGTCTGCACTCTGTCCTGCAGCTGAAGCATATGAAGGACCTGGAACAGGAGAAGGATTTCCTGCTTCAGGGTCTGGAGATGGTTGAGCGCGCCCGTGAGTGGTACCACCAGCATATCCATTTCATGCAAGAACGCCAGAGACACCTGGGGAAAAACAAAACCAGTACTGTGAGTCTGGGGCTTGTTATGGGGATGCACATCTGCTTGGGAGGGTCCAAGGGCTGAGATGTCTTGGTGCGCCTGGCATTGGCCTGGCTCCGCTGCCTCCTCCAGCAGTGTGTGCCCTCACTGCTTGACTGGGAATCCCAGAGGGGCTGAGGGAACTGGACCAGCCCTCCCCTGGCAGAAGAGTGGGAGGGTGGCAGCAGGCAAGTCCTGTTCTGCAGGAGGGCATGAGTGAACTCCTCTATGCATCTGGTGTGGAGCTGTGGGGTCACTGCCCAGATGGAATCAGGCCTGGCCTTACCATGGTGGATTTCCCAGGCAAAATTGCCCCATGCAGAGGGTCTGACCCTTCCCCACCAGACGTTCCGCTGCCCACCTGCCAGCCATGGGGCTCTCCCTTGGGCCTACTCAGGGGGCTCCCGAGGCAGCACAGGAAGGATCTTCCCTCATGTGGATGCCCATGTCCTCATCACAGCTGGCCGGACTCGCTCACCTCCCTCAGGGCTGCACAAAGATTCGGGATCCCAGCCTGATAGAGTGGCCACAGCCTTGGCCCGCACGCTGGCTGTGCCATAACGCCAGGCTTGAGGCAGGTGTCTTGCCCTCTGAATGTGGGTATGTCCTGTGGGCTCTGTGCTGGTAAGGGTGTGGGGCCAGCTGGGATGTGGAAGCGGGTGGGTGCCCCAGCTCTGGCAGGTGCGTGGATGGGGCTGGAGGCCAGCCAGCCACTGAGTTCTCCCTGCAGGGCAGTGTGATTCCCTGGAAGCTGGCCCCAAAATAACACCTGGACTCTTCTGCCCTGTCCCCCAGGACTTCCTTCCTGATGGTAGCCAGAGCCACTTGGGGCGCCTGCTCCCCAGGCTGCAGGAGGTGAACCGCTGCCTGGGTGACCTCCTGTCCGCTGTGGGCAAGGTGAGAGCAGTATGTTAGCAGCTTGCCGTCACTTGTGTGAGCTAGGGGCCTGCCCTGTGTCTGCCCTCACGCTGACAGCTGGGTTGGCGTTGGAACTGCCAGAGCTTCCCTGGACCCTGGGGGGGTGACTTGGTTCTGCTGGCAAGACGTGGTAGGGGACAGCCAAGAGGATAGTGCAGCTAGTCCTGGGCTGGGCTGGAGGACGCTCAAGGCATTTGGAGGACTAAAGGAGGTCTCCAAAAAGGTGTAGGCGTTATCATGTGAACAAGGAAGGCATCCTGCTGAGGTGCTGAGTCAGTCCTCTCAGAGCTGGCTGTCCTGGATGCCAGGCTGCATGGGCTCCTAGCCGGAGCAGGACATGCTGGCAGGAATGCTTCCACTTCTGTCTAGAAAAGCCTTGCTGGAGACCCTGCAGTGGCCTCTGCTGACTGTACTGGTAGAGTCTTAATCCTGTGCTGGGCTTCTCTCAGCTCCCAACCCATTAGTTCCCCATGTGCCACAGAAACAGCGTCTGGCCTGGGAGACAGGTTGGGGAGGGCCATCAGGAAGAGGATTCGATGTCTCATCCTTTCCCTTCATCCTCTCCACAGCCAGGGAACCCTTCTTCAGCTCTGAGCAGGCTGGCCCCCACAGCTCCTGTGGTGTCCCCAGCCTCAGCAGGCTCCCAGCAAGCCATCAGTATGCTGAAGGAGCAAAACCGGCTTCTCACCAAGGTGAGTGGGGATGGTAGGGAAGAGATCCACTTAGGGAGAGGGCTGGGATGGAGCCATTGGGAAAGAATATGAGGCAGTGGAAAGTGTTCCTTCAGCCTGGCCAACCTCGGTCATCCTGGAGAAGGGCTGCGGGCTGCACCCGGAGGCCTTTCCTGTCATGCAACTGGGTGCCCCTCATGTGAGGGCATGTGTCTAGCTGTTTGCTGGGTGAGGTACTGTGGATGTGGACCTCATTTTCCCTGCTGCAGGGAAAAGACTGTGACAAACAAAGGCCATGAGAGGGTGCAGATGCTGCAGCTTTGGCCTACGAGCAGTGCTGTTGGGGAGCAGACACCAAGGATGCCTCTGCCAGGGCCAGGCTCACCGCAGAGGTTCACATCTTGGCACCTGCAAATGGTGCTTTTGGGGTGCAAGGGGCATGAAGCAGCTGGGCCTGGCCTGGCTCACAGATGCATCATGCACGGCAGAGCTCTGAGCAGCGTTTGCCTCCTTTATCCTGTGCAGGAGGTGACTGACAAGAGTGAACGCATCACCCAGCTGGAGCAGGAGAAATCTGCTCTGATCAAGCAGCTCTTTGAGGCTCGCGCCCGCAGCAACCACGAAACAAGCCAGCTAGACTCCACCTTCATCTAGCACCTGTTCCCCAGCACTCCTCCTGGCCCCATACTTGAGCTTCCCCAGGGGGGTTTGTGCAGCTGGGACTCTTGCCCTAAAACCATTGTGTCTGTTGCTCCAAGAGTTGTATCTCAAGGCCCGTGGAGATCCAAAACTGCCCGTGGGGAGTCTGTGGGAGGAAGCTGGGGACAGTGCTTCCCCTTCCCTGCTTGGGCAAGCCTGGGGAGTCTCCCCTTCCTGCTGTGCCGCTGTGCTTGGCCAGCAGCATAGCTCACAAGCTGCTCCTTTTCTAAAACTGACTGCAATGATGACTCCCCCGTCCCGTGATCCCCGATGTGTTGGGTGAAACAGCCACTACCTGTGCTCTCTGCATGGGGAGAGGTGGGGGAGAGCTGTGGTACTCTTGGCCTGACTTAGGCTGAATTCTGGCTGCTCTTAGAAAAAGATGATGCATCTTTAACACTCCAGCTGGCATTCCCAGGCAAGCCTGGCCGTTGAAGGGTGCCCTGTCTGCTGCTTGTCCCTCTGTCACAGGACAGAATTGAAAATCTGTAATGGGGCATGCCTGGTTCCTCCCTGCTGCCTGTGTTCTGCCTGCCAGTGGAACCAGACTGGGCTAGAGCAGTGCCTGAGCTGGTGCTCCTCCTGGGGTAATCCCTCTTTCCAGTTTGTCGTAGTGATGCCGTAGTTGCTGTTTACACATCTGCAGGCTCCTATAATTAATGAGCCGTAGACCCAAATGAGGTAACCTGTACCTCAAAGCTGCTGTTTCAGGCTGTTTGCAGATTGAGGCAGATACCCCTACCTCTCTTTATTTTGATTGACCTGGTAAATGTTTCCTTATGACTGCCAGGCTTATATTTTTTCATGATGACTTCAAAAGGAGAGGTTATATCTTACAGCATGAGGATGATAACAGAAGCCTGATTTCACAGTGGGGCTTTAGGACTCAGTTTCTTATCTAACTGAATATGGGTGATGGAGAGGATGCTGATGGGCTCTTTCCTTTGCACATCTCCAAGTGGAGAAATGGCGGCTTTGCCTGACCTGGTGGTGCATGCACTTTACCTGGGGTGATGTCCTGGGTGTGAACTGCACATTTCTCCAGCTCTTTTGGGGTGGTGGTCTAAGCATGGATCATGTTAGACTGATGTGTCTCGGGATACCTCCTCCTTCCCACCCAGCTCAACGATGAGGCTTGAGCTGAGCCATATCTTCCACTGTGGCTTGGTACTTGGTATTTGTGGTACTTTCGTAGGAGATCCGTGTGAATCCCCATGTAGCACAGTCCTGGCCCTTTGTAGCTCCAGGACCTTCCTCTTCAGCATTGTTTCATCTTCGGACTCTCCTGGCACAGTGCTGTGGCACAATGCACTGAGCTGGACAAAAGGTGCTGGACCTGCCCTGCTGTAACAGATTCAGCTCTGTTGGGCTGGGAACTGTGCAGACCAATTCCTCTCCCACTGCTGGGAAGATGTTTTTATCTGTCCAGTGCTGTCTGTCCCACCCAACTCCTCTCTAAGGTTGATCTTGACCTGAAGCTTACTGCAGGGCATGTGGTCCCTGCTCTTCCCTTGTGCCTACTGCCCCATGGGTGAGAGTGGCAATCAGCAAAACGCTAGGGAGAGGGAAGAAGAGCAAGGCCATGGCAAGTCATGTCCCGTATCTGCAGGAGTAGGGTGTTAGATATCCCCTGGGCATCAGTGCCTGCAATCTCTTTCATGATGCTTCCTCTGGTGACCAATGCCTGTTTTGCCTGAGACTTAAGGAAAAGCGACTCTCCTCAGTCTGTCTTTAGGGATAATAAAGTGGGGTTAACTATTTAATTTATCTTTCTGTCTCTGACTAAATTGCTGCGAGCCTTGAAGTTCCTGACTGTCCTGTTCCAAGGGATTGCGGGTAAGCTGAGGTTGCACAACCGCAGCCTGAGCATGAGGAGCCCAGTGGGTCTCTGCTCCAGGTTGTGTTCTCATGCACTTTCCCTTCCCCTCTGGGCATCCCTGTGCGCTGGGGCTGGGGATGCTCCCAGTCTGTCTGTGCTGCTGTTGGATGGGATCATGAAACCCCCATGCACCCTCCTCGAACTTTAATGTTATTATTTCTTTTCAAGCAATGTCCTGCTAGCCAGCTCCCATGACTAGGAGTGTCAGTACCCCATGGCAGCTCTGCAGTTGTCTTCCTGCACAGGGAGCCCAAGAGGACCTCTCTGGCAGGGTGCACCATGGTGCATGTCCTTCTGCCCTGCACCGAAGGTGGCCTCACCTGCACTGGGTGAAGCTGGGGCCCCTGCACTGACAGGAGGCACCTTCCTTTGACCTTCAGCACAGCTGTGCTCTGGGACGAACCGGGACCCTACTGCATGCTGCAGGGACTGACCTGCACTGCTGTGCTCTGCAGGTGAGCTGCTTATTCCTCCACCCTCCTGGTATGGGAGCAGAGCCACAGAGGAAGACCTGAGCCAAGCCTCCTGTGCTTGGGAGAGGGATCTTTGCAGCGGCTTCTTTCAAGTGGTGGTTAGGGCAGCCACAAGTCTCAGACAGGGCAAGGAGGGGGTGATAATTGCCCTCAGTTCCCCCATTTCATGTCTTTGCTAGGATGTGAAGTCTGAGAGGTCTTTCAAAGAAAAGAGAGGATCATTGTCCCTGCTCAATGCCCCTCTGTGTGTGGATCCAGGGCAGCTCTGCCACTGCCCTTGTGCCAGGGCCTGCCTGGCTGGAGGGAACATCCTGTCCGCAGCCTGGGTGCTGCTGGCCCTGGGCCTGCTCCCTGCTGGGAAGCTCTGGGAAGTGGGAAACCCCTGCCAGGAGCAGGGTCTCCCTGGGGGCTGGGAGCTGCAGGCCCTGGCCTGGAGCTGCAGGGCCTGGCCTGGCCATGCTGCTTCTGGATCTCTGGGGGATCTGGCCCATGCCTCACCCTCACCTGTGTGCCTGGGCTGTGTCCCCTTCCACCCCATTAACCATGAGCCAGTGGTGGTCCAGGGGCCACAAGACCTGGGTTTGTGCCTGTGGCTGTTAGCGGTGTGTTGGGTGAAGCAGGTGAACATCTCCCTTTCTCTTTGGGCTCTGCACAGATCTGTGAAAGCACATCTGGGGTGCTTATCACATCTGGAAACGGCTGTGCACAGCTGCAGTACAGCAGGAACCACCACAGCAGGTCTCGGCTGTGCCCAGCCAAACCACCTAAACTCAGCCCCCTGACACCTGAGGCTGTTAAAAGCAAGGTGCAACACCATGTGGTCACCACTCAAATCTTTGTGTATTTGTCACAGGCTCAGGAGCTGCTGGCCCTAGGGTGAGACTTCACAGGAGGGTCCTCAGTGCTGGAGCCTGGTGCTGGGGGGGGCCATTACTGGGAGATGACCATCCGCAGAGGGGTGCAGGCAGGGTGCGCTTGGCTCTTGCCTGGGCTCAACCAGGAGTCATGTGTGGCCCCCAGCCTGCCCTGAGAGATCCAGAATCTCATCCTCTGCGGCCTCAGCGATGCTGTTTGGGAAAGGTCCAGTCATCCAGGTTTATTAGTAGTTTCTCTCTCTTCTCCTACCCAGTTCCATGCCCTTCTCACGCCCTTTGAGGCTGGGCTGTGTGCCCAGCTACCCTCCTTAGAGAAGGGCTGCTCTCCCAGCAAAGCAATTATTCCGAATGCCATCAGGAACAGCCACATCTTGGGCTCCTGGCCCGTACGTTTTGTGCTTTTGCTTTTTGTCCCTAACACACAGAAACCACTCTCTGCCCAGCAGGGTTCCTTGCTGCCCTGGGCAGTTTGCAGCAGCCGAGGGCCTGAGGACCCAGAGAACACCCTGGGTCCTGGGACAGTCAGTTGTTCCTCTCTGGGAAGGGGAGCTGGGCCATGCAGGGCATGCCGAGCTGCCACCGCCTGCATATTTGCTCCCTCAGCCGAGGGGCTGCTTGGTGCCTGGTGCTTCTCAGCCGTGTGAGCTGACACCCAGTACCTCTTGCACACCTCCTTGGTCCCTCATTGCAAGGTGCTTTCTCCTGCCCCAAATCACCTCTGTGCCATATTACCAGTGCACACACAGCCCTGCCTGAATTCCAGGCTCCAGCTTAACAGTGCTTTTCTCCTTTTGGCAGATGTAAAACTGCCTCCTGCATTAGCAGCATTAACCCATGTATGCTCAGTGCTCCCCTTTCCTCCTCCCTGGTGGAGACTATAGTCATGGTGTAGGCTCCCAGTTGGTGAAGGACCAGCTCTGCCCTCCTCTCTGCTGGTGTAAATCATTGGCATTGGGAGCAGCAGTAATGGTGGGTGAGCCAGGACCTCTGCTGCCCCATCCCAGCTCATTCCCAGGGGGATGCTGGCGCCCTGGTTGTGCCAGCTGCCCCCAGGGTGCCCAGCACCAGGGGATCAAGCACAGCAGTCCTGGCACTGCTCCAGCACCCTGCCAGGTCCAATGTCTCCCTGCAGCATGACCCCAGCCTGGCACATGTGCTCACTCCTCTCTGTGCAGCTGAGCCTCTTCCAAGGTACAGATTATTGAAGCCAGATGCTCTCTCCCCAGGGAGATATGGCATGATGGGGAGGGGGTGGAGGTGGGGCTCCCAAAATTCCTGCTTCACTCTGCAGCTGCATGCCGTGGGGACCGTGAATTTACTCTCCCCATTACATAAAGCACAGCTGCCGTGGCGGATATCCACCCTGCTTCCTTGCTCTTGGAGCAGCAGCCGTCGGGGAGCGGGCCGGGGCTGGCTGGTGCCTTGAGGTGCAGGCAGAGCAGAGGCTGGGTTCCTGGGCAGCGCCTCAGGGAGCTCGCCATGTGGGTGCCCCTAGACCCCAAGTGTCTCCTCTCAGGCTCCCCAATGTGGCAGTTCGGTGCCCACAGCACTCAGGTGGACACGGGTGCCCCCACCCCCCTGCTGTCGGGACAGCTCTGGTCACCCTTTCCAAGAGATGGTGCCGTGCCAACCAGACCATGCCCTGCGCAGGGGCAGGCAGTGGAAGGCAAGAAGTGGGCAGTGAGCCTGTGCTAGGCTGCAGCCATGTCCCAGCTGGAGATCAGTGCCCACACACCTGGTGACACTGTTTGACTGCTCTGCCTAAGTTTTCCCAGCTGTAAAAGTGCTGGGCACACAGACCAGCTGCGTCACTACGGCAGGAAGCCTGGGATGCTCTGTGCCTGCACCATTTCAACAACTGACTGTTTTTCCATCATTCATTTACTGAATTGGTGCACTCTCCCTGCCTTGAAGCACCAGTGGCATGTGTTGAGTCCAACCTGCCTTGCAATAACCTGCAGGCCTGGAAGCAGTGTGGCTTTCCCTGGAGCTTTCCCATCCTGCCAGAGCCTGGTTCTGCTCTCCCGGAGAGGCAGGGATGGGGCAGCGAGGACACCTGGGCTCCCATGTGCCCTGGGACTTTAGCAGGCCCAGGGGCCAGAGCTGGGAGCAGTTAGCCCTGCTGTCCAGGAGCCTCCCTGGGCACATGTCCCTGTCCCCCCACCGGTGCCCTGCAAAAGGCTGAGGGTCCCCACAAAACAGCCATCCCCTGTCACAGGCAGCCAGGGACACCCCATCCTCAGCCAGGTCCGTGCAGGCAGGTGCCTCCGGTTTCTTTGGCTGCTGAAGACAGTCTCCTGCCCATGGAGGACGACTGTGAGGTGTATACAAGCCCAACACGCAAACTAGGGAAGTGGTGGCTGTAGGGGCATCTCCTGGCTTTTTTTCNAACCAGAAGGCAGGCATGGCTGCCTGGGGTGTGCCCGGCTGTGCTGCAGCCACCCCCAGGCAAGGGGCTTCATCCAAGCCTGGCCCCAGCATTTGTCCCAGGGGAGTCATGGCCATGGCCATGGCCGCGGCAGGGTCTTTGCATCCCAGTGCTGGCTGATGGGGACCCACAGGGCAGAGCTTGCACAGTGGTACAGCCCGATGCGAGCAGGATGTCCCAGCCTGAGCCCTGAGACGCCCGGACTCAGCGGCAACATCACAGCCTGGAAACCCATGCAGTTTTGCCATGGAGGAGACCAAGGGAAACAAGCACCCAGCCACCCCACACCGAGACCATGCAGTAGCTGCGCAGGCTGACTTTCACCCTCACGTCACTTCGCACACTCATACAGCAAAATCCTTTTTTACTTGCTGCTCTGTGCCCCTGGGAGTGCTGCAGATGCAGGGAGGCCGAGGAGCTGGGGGCAAGTTGTGTTACAAGCAACCCCTCTGGAGGGCCTTGGGCTTGTGCTGCGCTTACCTTCTGCAAAGGCACAGAGCAGCTCCCAAACCACAACTGCTTTTTCCATCCCCACTGACTGAGGCAGGATTTGGGCTGTGGCTGGCAATGAACAGCTCCCATGTGGTGCTGGTCAAACTGGAGGAGAAATATGTTTTTTTTTCTCCTATTGACTAAACAAACCAACTCAAAAGACATTGCCTCAGCCCCCAAAGTTTCATTTAGCCCAAAGTGAAAATACTTTGTATTGTTTTGAGTTCACTTTGGGCTTTTTAAACATACTTTCCTTTTTCCTTCTTCTGTATTTAGGGCCAGTTTAAATGGAAAGGCCATTTCTAAGTAACATAGCAGAAATGGCCCCATCCTGGTACTTCGGGCATGATCTCTTCACGCAGAAAGCATCAGCTTCTTTGGGATGCTTCCAAAATCTTCATTAGATCTTAATATCTTCCAAAACCTCCATCAGTCCTCAGGCTAAGACATTTTGCAGGGCAGACCAGATCCCACAGACAGTCTGAATGTCCCTCTGTGCCGGGGCTGGGGTTCAGCAACGAGCCCATCCCCAGCTTCCCAGCGCCAGCGAGGGATGTGTCCAAGCCAGCTTGGAGAGAGCTCAGCTGGACTGTCCATGAGGATAATAACTGAATAATCTAATGATTTCATCATTAAATATTTAATATTGATGGCTTAGAAAGAAAATTGTTTGGGCTTGTGAGAGACATCTTGGCGCTGTGCTCCTGCACGGATGCAGATGCCTCCTCACTTGTGGCTGTGGGGCTTGTTGGGGCAGAGGAGGGCGGCCTCTGCTCCACGCCAGGCTGCGGGTTCATCCCATGGAGGCCAATGAGCCCAATGCCCCAGTGGCCCCCCCACCACACTGCTGGGGCAGGAGCGGCCATGCTGCCCAGCTGCGTGGGGTGGCTGCTTCGCTGGGAGTGCCGTGGCCCTGTGGTCAGGTGGCTGGAGGCACTTGGCTGATTTTGACC
Organism: Chauna torquata; assembly: GCA_013399475.1. NCBI lineage: Eukaryota > Metazoa > Chordata > Aves > Anseriformes > Anhimidae > Chauna > Chauna torquata. The sequence continues at coordinate 37,785 of VXAL01009997.1, forward strand.
AGAGCTGACAGCAGGGGCAGCTTCATCCCCACTGCTTTCCCTGCTCTGCACCACCCAGGACACCTGGAAGCACCTGCCTTCGCTTTGCTTCTCTGTCCCAAACCCTAAGAGGGCATTTCCAGCCCAGCCATTTTTCACATTTCCCTCTGATGAGTAGGCTGTTGCACCATTGCCAAGTCTGAGAAAGTCATAAATCTCCCTGAACCTTCTAAAATCATGAAATTAGCCAAAATAAAAAAAAAAAAAAGAAGAAGAAGAAGCCTTTGTAAATAATACTTTTAGGATAGGAGTTTTATTCCTCTCCATGGAATCATGCCTTCATCACTCCCATCTTCAAGCTTTCCTCTGCAGCCAGTGGGGCTGGAAATGCAACACTCTTCTTTTGTGGGAGCCCAGTCTTATATAATCAGAAGAGCTCTGATAACTGAAAATATTGCAAAACTTCATTTGGTTAAGAAGATGTGTAAAGCTGTTGGGCCGTTAGGGCCACAAGGCTGAGAGCAGCTCTCCCAGCAGCACTGATGGAAATGACCCAAACAGCTGTGTCCCACTGTAGCATGGCTACCTCCACTCTGTTGGCAGTGTCTGCACGTCTCACATCTCCCCGGACGCGGCGGCTGGGTGCTCATCCTGGACACACAGGCTCTCCTCCCCCCTGCAGGTCTATAAGTCCCCCCCGCCCCTGCTGCCCCGGGTGCTGATCCACCCCAGGGCTCAGCTCCACTCCCAGAGGCACCCTGTTTGCAGGGTGATGACTGCAGGGCCGGGGCAGCTTTTGCCATCCCTCCAGCAGCCAGCCCAGCTCCAGGGCTGGGAGGTGGGTTTCCCTGTTCCCACCACATGCCAGTGTCAGCCTGCCCCATGCCAACCATGCGCGTGGTACTGCAGACCACTGCTGCAGCTTGAGAGCCACTGTGATGCCCAGCATAGCCTGTGAGCACACATACACCAAATGAGCCACCTGCTTGCAGACAGGCAGATGAGGGGCTGCCTGTGGGAAGACACCAGCATAGACATCAGTGTGCCAGCATTCAGAGCACTGGTCTGCGTGGATGCTCAGGAGTTCAGGCACCATTAGAGAAATTACTGCTACAGGCACACACACAGCTGCAGGCACGTGCACAGCAGTGGAGATTTGTGGGTGTACAGGTTCACACTGTGCCAGGCATCCTCAGGGCCATGCATGCCATGCCCATGCTCACACCATGCCCATGCTCATACTAAACTGTGCTCCCAGCCCCACACAGCGTGGCCCGGCTTTCCCCACTTAGTTTCCAACTTCACAGCAATGCAAAGAGGAAGGAGCCCCTCTGTGTGCAACAAATTCTGCCTGGGCCTGATGTCTTCCCCACTCCAGCCCACACACCCTGTGTCAATGCATGCACCCACGTCCACACACAGTGCTGCCCCGGCCACGTGAGCATATGGTGAGGCTCCCAGGGTGAATCAGTGCAGCGAGGCTGGGAGGAGGCACATCATCCTGCAGGAGCATGGGAAAAACAAACCGGGCATAAAATTAGCTGGAACTTTTATTGCTGGATTTTATTCTTAAATAGAGTGGAAAATGTATTGCTGGAGTGAAAATCGAAGAGGTCTTGGCCTGTCAGCATGGCCTGTGGGATCATGCGGGGCTCCACGGAGGTGCTCCCTAAGTGCCTGAGGACTCTCTCAGAGCAAGGCCTGTTTATTTAATAAGGGGTGGATATTACCCTGGTTTCAGGTGGATATTATCCTGGTTTCAGCTGGGATAGAGATAATTTTCTTCCTAATAAGCATTTTGAGGGTCTCATCACCCCAAGTGAACATCAAAACAACCAGCAGGTGGATCAGGCTGCTAAGATTGAAGTGGATCTGGACTGGTTTCAGCATGCAACAATCCAACACTCACTCCTGATGTGGATGCCCTGCTCAGCCCAAGCAGGACGTGAGGCAGGAGCCAGATGCAGGGCTGCAAACCCACTGTCACCAATGGCACGGTCCCAGGCACACTGTCGGCACGGCCCCGTGGAGCCACAGTCAGCAGCACCCTAAAAGCTGGCCTGGCCTAGGAGTCCTCTGGGTGATGGGGGTGCCCAGGGGCTGGGTGTGCTCATCTCCACCTTTCCTTGTGGTGAGGGCTCTCTGGGGGCTCAATGTCCATGCTTGGCAGGTGTGTCTGTGTGCCAGCACTGGGGCACATGAGGATGAGTGGCCCAGGAACAGCCATCACCCCAAAGCTGGTGCCTGGAGGCACGTTGCAGTCCACTGCTTCCAAGGGGTCAGTGCCACAGCAAGGGTGGTGTGGGGGCTGATCCTGCTTCCCAGGGTCACACTGGTGCTCGCCCAGGGCTGTGCGGGCACAAGGGGCAGCAGACATGGAAGAGCTCTTCTGGCAGGCATTGCCACGGCTACAGGATCACTGAAAAGTTGAGCAGGAAGCATCCTCAGTGAGGACTGCCTGAGCAGGCTGGCACCTCCTGCCAGAGGGGTCTGGAAACTCAGAACTATCCTGGAAAGGCTTTAGAGGGACAGAGCCACCACCTCTTCCAGTGCAAGAATGAGATCAAGCACGTGGGAGCCAGATGCAACGCAACCTAGAGCAGCGGTTCTGCATGTCGGGATAGCAGGAGCTCCATGCTGAAGGATGGTGCCAATGCCAGAGGTTTACATGAGCCCAAATGGAGTTTTTTAAACAAGTCCATAGAAGAGGAATATAGAGGAGGGTGTGAGAAATCAGAAAATCCCCTAAGCTGAAAATAGCTGGAGACTGGAATAATGCTCAAAGGAAGTATTTAAGTATGCTTGCTGTGGTCTTACTCATCTCTGGACTTCTGGCCCTGGACAGCGGGCTGTGTAAGGCCCGGCACCACCAGACGGCAGGAGGCAGCAATGGGGACCGTGTGGCTGTGTTACTGCTGGTTGATCCCAGACTTATGTGGGCAGCGTCCTGTGTGCTGGCCATGAATGCAACCTGCACAGACTCTGGCTGGCTCTGACACAGTTATTTTTTAAACCAGTGAAGCTTGTACCCATAGAGATCTTGCTTGAAAGCTTAAACCCACTTCCAAGGGTGGAAAACACTGGTGTGCCTGGCTTCCAGGTTTGCTCCTCACCATGAATGTCCTGGTGACTCCCAGGGACTCCAGTTATTCCAGACACTGGAAACGTGGCTGCTCACACAGACAGCAGTGGTTGAAGCCATGGCCTTGGTGTCCTGCTGCTGCACCCCGACCGGCCACGGCCCTGCTAGCGATGAGGGGAGGCTAAGACGCGCCAGAGGCCTGGGCAGGGCTTGGGATCCCTGCCTCGCACCCACATGGCTGCGGCTGGCCCTGGCCAGGACGTGGCAGCCACTTGGCAGTTGCGTTTGGCCCCTATTTGTGGAAGTCCTGCTGCGGTCAGGCACCCACGTAACCGCAGCAGAACTGAAAGTGCCGATCCCAGGGCTCATTGCCAAATAGTGGCACTTGCAGGATGATGGAAAGGGAAGCTGAATTGTTTAGCAAGGCACGTGCAAGGCTTCGTACACCACTTGGCAGGGACTGGAGGAGATGGCCCCAGGCAGGCTGCTGGCGCTGGTGTAGCTCCCAACCTGCCCCTGAGGCTGGGCAGGGCCGTGCTGGCGGTGGGGGCGGGTGGGGGCAGGCACAGAGTTGGGCCCATGCCCCCCTAGGCCGCGAGCCAGACATCGGCCACATCAAACACCAGCTGCCTGCCCAGAGCCACCGGGGCTGCAAGACAAGGGGGCTGGCACTGGCGCAGGGGACGTCCCCCTGCAGGAGCAGGGACACGCCGGCAGCATGTGGCTGCTCCTCCACACCAGCCGCTGCAGATGCACATGTGTCAGGGACCGTTTCTGACCTGAAAGCAGCTCCCCGTGCAGCCGGGTGCTCGCAATTCTCCCAAGGACCACCCAGCTGGGGCTGCGCCTCGGCACTTAGCATGGCGGGAACCTTTCGGAAGCTGTGCCTTGCTGGTCACACCTTGTCAAGGAGCCGAGCCGCTGCTGGCTGCTGAGCACGCCTCTGGCGAGCTGCCTCACCCCGGCCACTGCCAGATTTCACACTCAGGCACAACGCTGTTTTCTGATCTAAAGCTTTAACTTCAGCACTGCCTAGTGACTTCAGCTGAAAAAGTCATTCCAGCAAACAAAGATTTTCCCGCTCCAGGGCTGGTGCGCAGTGTCTCCCCATGGCTACCATCAGAAGCACGTGAAGTGGTGATTCCCCTTCCACTCCACAAAAGAACAAAATCTAGTTGAGGCTTCGAACAGCTGGGCTTGATACTTTAATCCAAGTCATCTGCTGAAGCCTGAGGGCAGGAGTGTGCCTGAAGGTGGGACGAGCATCCTCCCCATGCCTCTGCTGGCACTGCCCCATTCCTGCAGGCACTGGGGAGCACCTGGACATCGCACTGCCAACTGCCTGCAGGTGAACCTGGGTGGGTTTTTCTTTTCCTTTTGCCGCAGTTACAAAGCGTGAATGTATCTTAAAAGGGCAGGGTGATAGGTGGTGTCACTGAGGGAAGCGTTAGCAGCTCTGAAGGGCTTGAGGTCATGCCAGGCTGTTCCCCATTGCCTTTCCCCTGCTGGTGACTCTGCCATCTCTGCAACCTGCTTTAGCCTAAGGGACATATTTTTAATTGATGCCACCCCAGGTATGGGTCCTGCTTGCCCTTCTGTCCTGCAGCATAGAAATCATAGATGGGTTTGGGGTGGAAGGGACCTTAAAGATCATCTAATTCCAACACCCCTGGGACCAGTTCTTCCAGGCAGCAGGCTTGGAGCAGTCTCTAGCCTGCTTCATGCTGAAGCAACTCTCTTCATTTTCAAGAGGTTTGCAACAAGATGACTGACCTTTCTCAAGTGGCTTGGAGAAGGCTCACAGAGATGCCCTTGTTTTGGGGCAGGAACAGGTAACCTGCAGCACCAAAGGGCCTGAGGGTGTCTGTCTGCAACTGGATGGATCTCTGTGCATCCTCAGGAGCACCCAGCTGCTCATAAACCACACTGTTTTATAGCATATGGAGGAAGAAGAAATATATGAGGCTCTCAAGGGCTTCACAGCTGTGATTTTTTTTTTTTTTTTTCCAAACTGCAGCTGCTGGCAACCTATGATCAGCTTAGAAGCTCCAGATCTCACTGAAACGCAAATAAAAGTGCAGTTTTGCAGTTATGTTCAAAAACTGAAAATGATAACAACATCTGCAGGTAACCAGGGTGAAGCAGGAAGGTTGAATATGGAAACAAATGGCTTTAATCAATTGATTAAAGCTGATGCATTCCCTGGCCTGGGTATGGATCAGTTCAATAACCTGACCTCAGTAACAGATGATTTTGCAGCATCTCCATGGAGCTTGTTCCTCCTCCCTGGGACAGCCCTGAAGAGTGTTGGGTTTACTGGAAGATGCTGAGCCAAGTTGCCACCCAGGAGGAGAGGGCTGCATGGAGATGGACATCAAGGGAGTGACTCTAGGAGAGCAAATTTCCAGCCCTGTTTGCTCAAAGCAGGAGCCACCAGCAGCTGGGGAGATTTTCTACCAGTGCCCAGGCGCCTGCGGTTTTAAGCAGAAACCTTCAGGGTCTGGGCAGCAAGGGCAGGCAGGCCAGCTGGCCGTTGAGACAGCCCAGGGTGGTCACCAAGGTCCAGGACGTGAGATGGGAAAGGAAGGGTTCACTTGGCTTGCCTTGGCCCAAGGGTTTTGCTCTCCTGCCCTTGTGCTGCAATGGGTCCCTTTGCTGCCATCCCTGCCAGCAAGTCCTGCCAGCATGCCAGGCTGCCCCGGGAGGCTCATGATGCCCTCCCTGAAGTCTGTCCTGCAAGTGTCTTCATCTGTCCTGCTTGTGCCATCACACCAGCGTTGCTCTACTGGGCACATGGGTCCTGGTACCAAGAGTGATGACACCTCAAGGCAGAATAATCACAACCCATGTCTTTCCCCCCTGTCCCCTTTCAGAAGATGTCAGTGCTCCCACCTTCCCCACCGAGGTTCTGGTGCCTTGGGAGGTGGTGAGAGATGACTTGCCAAGGTCACTTGCAGCTGAGACCTGGTGCGGCTGGACAGTGTGCTGGGTTCTTGGTTGTCAGCGGCGTGGTGGTGGGAAGTCCTTGTCCTGGGACAAAGGATGCTCTCTCAGGCTCGGGACCAGTGCGGATGGCTTCAAGTCACCTTCTGCCCTCTGCTCCCCCAGTCAGCAGCCTAGGGCTGCGTGCTGGAAGCCTGGGAGGGACCTGGCTGCCCACCCACCCGGTTGGTGGGGAGAGGGTGGGAAAATGCCATTTGGACTAAAGCTGGGAAGACAAAGTGACCCGCTTGGCTGCGGCTGGGACAGGCCCTGGTGCTACAGCTCTGGCAAAGGAAACAGCTCTCAGGGGGGTTTCTTCTTGTGTTTTGGGATGTGGGAAGGACTAGAAACATGCCTGCTGGCTGAAGGGCGATCCTCTGGGGCTGTGTGCCTTTATGTAGAGACAAAAACCATCTATCAAAAGGAAACTCCGTTGCTAGGGTGAGACACAACAATGCCAGTGCACTTGCATTTAGCAATTACTAAGCTGCATGGCCAGGCAGATGAGGGGCTGCCTCTGCCCGAGGGCACCTCGCAGAGTGGGCATGTGGCTCTGAGCTGCCGTACTGACAGTGGCCCACAGTGCCAGGGCTGCCCCCCCTGCTCCTGTTTGAAAAGGGTGGGAAAAGGGACAGGCACAGCCGGGACTCCGGACGAGATGCCCCACATGTACAGGGCTTTCCCTGACAGGAAGGGCGGGATGTGGCATGGAGCAGGGATGGGATGGGATGTAGTGGGACAGCTCTGCTGGCTGTCTCCAGCCTCATGGGGAAGCCACCAGGGAGCCCCAGGCTGCACTGGGAATCTAGTGTTTAACAAAGTCCTGCCAAAGAAGAGGAGAGACCCTTCCTTTTCCTCGGGTTGATCTCTCAGTGAGAGGTCTTTGATCAAACAACTGTGTTTTGATGTCAAAGATTCAAACGAGCAGCTGCCTGGGACAGGACAGCTTCTCCAGCCACAGCACTGCGCACCGGTGTTGAGGGAGATGACCACACATCTGGAAAGTAGGAACTGTCCATGGGATGCTGGTGGTCTGCACAACCCACTGCAGGCATCAGAGGGAAGCAAATAATTTTGCTAGCAGTGGTCCAAAATGGGATTGGGCTGGGCTGACACCTTCCTTCTTCTCCTCCCTGAGCCCAGAAGAAGGGGGCTGGAGCAGCACATCTGGAGCCTGATGCCAGATAGCTGCAGGGCCACAATGGGAAAGTAGCTGACGCACTCATCCTACCTCCTGACCTGGCTGCTGTGGCACCACAGGAGGGCGGTGGGTGTGCAAGGCCCTCCTGGTGCTCAAGCTGTCCTTCAATAAAGCGTTAGTTTTGTCCCTAACACCTACAGGGACTCGAGGGAATCTCAAAGCAGAGGGTTTGTCTGTGCTGTGGGCAACAGCAATGGTAGAAAATTCCTCCTGGAACTGGGCTGGATGTAGATACTTGTGGAATAAGAGACCCCTTTAGGTCAGAAAGTGGGGTGGGTCTGGGGGGAATGTGGCTGGCAGTGGTCGCTCCCGCTCCCAGTGGGAGAGGCAGTGCAACAGGCGCCCACCCTCTCCCATCCCCTCCCAGCCAGCCCTGCCTGCCTTGCTGGCTTACTGCTGCTTGCGCGGAATGCTTGCAGCTGCCCTAGAGCCCCACTGGCTGGGGACCTGAGGAGGCTGAATGGCAGCCCCAAGGGGACACCCACACAGCCCCCCCGGCAGCCCTCTCCCTGCTCAGAGCCCACTGGTGCTCCGGTGGGGGCTGCTTGGGGAGAGCCTGGGTATTTTGGCATCCCAGAAGGGCAGCCCGCAGGGGAACCTTGTCCTCACTGCGGTTCTGTGTGAGGCCGCAGCCATCATGGTGGGCCACGGGCTGCAGTGAGCCCTGTGCCCCCAGACCCAGCACAAGGGCTCAGCCTTTGCAAACCCAACTGCTCTCTGGCACTGGCTGTGCAGCAAGTATGGGGTGTACTCCTGGGGCCGAGCCCAGGTCATTCAAAATGTGGTTTCTCACTTGTGACTGGAGGTTCTGGGTAGCACTGGCCAGTTTAAAGAAAAATGGTTAACAATTACCTGCTTTAATCCAAACAAAACATCATTCCCACCTCTGTCCCCACACGGCAGGATAGAGGCTCTGCGCCGCAGCTGTCCCCTCCCTCGGGAGTGGGAACAGCCGGCACCTCGCTGATAATGCGGTGCTCAGACCTGAGAGTGGGCCCACGGCGCCTGCTTGCTCCTGTGGTTTTGGATGTGAAGGGGCAACGGATGTTCTGAGGGAGATGAGAGGCCTGGGGATGTTTCTTTCACCCCGCAGGAGCCCTGCCCAGGACGCGGGGCTGTGGAAGAGGAGGCACCAAGGGCTGTACAGCACTGGTGCTGCCCAGGGCCCCCCACACACCTGTGCTGATGCCATGGCATGGGGGAAGGCTGCTCTGCCTGCAGTCCCCGGCATCTCACTGGGATCTGCAGCCTTGTACCACGAGCTGGAGAAAGGCTCATGAGGCACTGGCAGCACCCTTATCCTGCAGCCACCGATCCGCGGGCATGAGAGGGCACCCAGCCCACGGGGCATTTGCCCCAGGCATGAGAGGGCTCTCAACGGGGTAGCCCACTCTCTGGACAACCAGCAGTGCCTTCCTGGAGAAGCACCCCCATTTTCTGGCTGTTTTGGCACCGGGGAGCTGCTCCCCTCGCCAGGGACCTGCCCACAGGAGCCCCTGGGCCAGTGCTGCCTAGACACTGCCCTGTGAAAAAAAAGGAAAGAAAAAGTTTTAGAAAGTAAGGCAAGAACAGAGACTTGTGCTTGGGTTTGATCTTCACTTCCAGGCAAGCATTCTTGCCAGGAGGGAGATTATAGCCTTGGATACATGGGTGTCGTTCCAATCCCTGAGTACTTCAGTGCCTGTAAGAAGAAAAGCTTTCAAGTGCACCAGGGTGAACGCCTACCTGCTGGGTGCAGATGCAAAGACTGGCTCAGTGGGAGCTGCCCTCATTTACACTTAGTTTTGTTGCACTCCTTTATTTTTCTCCTATACTGATGGAAAGTGGTTGAATTTGCAGCCTTATTGCCCACAGATTGAACCCAAAAAAAGTCTCACATTTGTGTGCTGTGGGCTTGCTCAGTGCTGGAGGCCAGTGTGGACATTCCCCAGCTCTTCCCAGGCAGCACTTGTCCAGATCTCGCTGTGTTGGTGAATCCATGCAAGTGGAGATGTGAGCAGGTGCACCCCAGGCAAACATCTCTGCTGGGCTGAGGGATTCGTCCCCCCAGCAGGGCAGACCTCAAGCTGCCTGGAGGTTTTACAGTATTGCATGTAATTTTGGACTCCTCCATGCAAGTAAAAGAGCCACTGCGGAGAGGGTCTGCACCAGCAGTTTGTGAAGCCCAGATGTCCAAGTCCTTTGGTTCATGCAGAATTCATGCAGCAGAGTGCCCAGAGGTCCCTGGGGGAGGGAAGAGGCTCTGGGCTTGCTGGATGGTCAGCCCGTGCTGGCCTGAACTCTCCAAAAAATACACCTGCTTCCTCAGCTGAGTCCCCAGGATGGGGTCAGTGCCAGTGAGACCCGCAGAGCTCAGCTGGGCTGCACATGGCCATGGGACTGGGAGCAGCTTGCAGCTGCTCTGAGCTGCCTGTGGCTCTGTGCTGCTCCCAGGCAGGACTGGGTTAGGTCTTGGTTTTGTTATTGGGATTGGGATTGGTTTTGGGATTGAGAGTGGTGCTGAGGGATTCCCTCTCCCGTGAGCCAAAGCACATGGCCCTGTGAGCCCAGCCCGTGACCAAGGAGCAAGCTCCTGCCCTCCCCTCCCATTGATGCACTGCTTGAGAGCTGCCCGTGACGCAGACAGGGGCTGTGCTCCTGCTGGGGCAGCTTTGCAGGTTCCTGCCATCCTGGATGTGCTGCTCCCCACTGCGGGGACTGTGCTGGTCTCTAACCAGCCCTTCTCCCTGCCTGCTGTTCTCATCCCAGGTATGCCTGCAGAGTACCTGTGGCACCCTGCTGCCCTCCCCTGCTCCCTCGGGAACAGGTTGGGACCAACCTGGGGCTCTCATCTGGTCTGAGATTGATGTTTTGCTGTAGCAGCTCTTGAGTGTGTCATGGGGTTGCTTCCGCATTGCTCATGGCTGAGCCCTGCTGGTGGCTCATCTTATCCCAGCTCATCCTTATCACAAGATTATTGAGTGCTCCCAGATGCTTCTCCCTGCACTTGCTCTCAGCTGAGAAACTTGCAGATGGGAGCAGAAAATCCCATCACTAATCCCTCCCTTTGGACCTCGTCCTGTTGCAGTGACTCCAAGCTCATCCTGTTCTTCCTGTTACTTCCCAACCACATGTGGAGTTGCAGAGCCACCCACCAGTGCTCCCAGATGTAGTCGTCTCTTCCCCACTCAATGAAGAGGTTGAGAAGCCCAGCCCTGAGCAACCAGAAGCCCCCCACCCCCAGACACTACTTCACAGGGCTGGCACTCCAGTCTCCGCCAGTGAGTTCCTTTTGTTCCTTCCAGCTTCTCCACTTATCACTTGCTCAGCCCCGCCAGCACTCTCCCAGGTGGCCTGATGTCAGATGCTTTTGTTGGAACAGGTGGATTAGAAAAAACTCTCTCTTTTGTCTGGGAAATCAGCTATCCTGAGGTTTTGGGTGAGTAAGGCACCCTTCCTTTTCTTGTCTTTGTTCCCCACCTGCAGCTTTGTCCCTAGTGAGTATTTCAGCTGCAAGTCCCTTGGGGTGGGGACAGTCTTTGTTGCACAGCTGAGAGAGGGCTGCACCAGGACCTGTTTTTCCTTGGGAATCCGTGCCTGGTGCCTCAGCCTGGCAGCTGCTGGTGATATAGAAATACAAGCCAAGAGCCTGCAGATGCTCTAGGCACGCTGGTGCCTAGTCCTAATTCAGAGTTACCTGGGTCCAAGCACTCAGTGTTGACCCTGATATGGGGTGAGTAAAGACAGAGCTGTGGCTCTGGATCTGCTCCCTCTTTGCCTGTGGTATCCATCCGTTCCTCTGGGCTTGCTGGTAAGCAAAGGGGCCCCCTTAGTGTGTGACATCTCATGGGGATGCCTGCTCCTCCTCTGCCTAGGCCCGTAACCAAGATGGCACTCCATACACAGGCTGTAAGTGTGCAGAATTTGCATTAACTCATGGGGATCTTGTTGCTGGCTCACAACAAAGCCCTGGCCCTGCATCTGATTGATTATATGGTTACCTGAGGATACCATAAATGTCTGGTCACACTGAAGGTCTCTGACCCTCCTGCTACCAAAGCAGGAGAATTGCCCCCTGAAATTTCATCTTGTGCTTCTTTCACCGGGGGCTTTCAAGGCAGGATGGTGCTGGGGGGGACTGTCCCTCTTTTATCTGGCCATCCAGCAGGTTCCTCAGCTGCTGCACGCCCCCTGAGCCCAGTGGGCTGGGGGCCACAGTCAGCTCCTTTGGGAACAGTTACAATGACAACGAGATATGCAGACAGCAGGGCCAGCACCGTCCTCCAGAAACCCCCTTTCCACACCTCTGTCTAGGGTTGGTGGTGCCTCTAGGCTGTGGCTGGGTGCTGAGCGGGGTATTTGCCCGCCTGGACACAGCTGCTTGGGAGCACTTGCCTTGGGCTTCCCGAGCTCCTGCAGGCATTGCACCAGGGGTGTGAGGACAGGGGGGCTCCAAAGGCACTGGACAGCCTTGCTATCTGCTGGGACATGGGGCCCCAAGACCCAGAGTTGATCTCCCTCTGCCATTGCCTTGCTGTGCTACGCAAGGACAGAGAGGAGCATGCCAGGGAGCCTAGAGGCAGCAGAGGCTGCAGAGTGACGGAGCAGCAGAAAGGCGGTGCGAGCAGGCTGCACCAGGCTGGCTCCCCACACACCCACCTATGCATTGAACTTGCTTGCTCAGGCAGTCCTTAGCTTCAAAATCTGGAGCCCCACTGAAGTGACATCTGTGCCATTGGAGCACTCCCTGCATTGCTGGCATCCAAACCCACATGTCCCTGATTTCTTCAGACAAACGAGGCTGAGGTCTCTTCTTCCCATGGCATCAGGAAATCCCCCACCCCATCCTCCATTGATGAGAAAACCCTCCCTGTCCCTTGCTTTCTTTTTCCTGCTGAATTCGTTCATGCCTGGAGCTTATTTTATACTCCTTGACACAGATTGCCCATATGGGATGCCCACTTCAGCACAGGTGCCAAGTGCTCCCTGGGGACGTGGCCAGGTTGCAGGCAGAGGCACAGTTGCCCTGCCTTGGCCCCACTGCCCTCGCCAGTGACAGCTTAGGTGAAAGGGGAAGGAAGAGACATGGCCACTCGCAGGAGCCTCCCTCCCCCAGGGCCGAAGCAGCCAGTGCCTGCCCCTCGCCTAGCTGCTGAGGCAGCGGGGCTGACCTCGGGTGCAGCTGCGTCGCTTTGCGCCACATGTAGACACAGCATCGCTGAGATGTTTCTCTGGTTACACGTGGTTTCACATCTCTGATTCTGGCTTCACATGTCTGTGATTCCCCTTGCATGGCTAGGAGTGTGACCAGCCCACGAGCATGTCCCAGAGCTTGGTGCCTCTGTCTGTGTGCTGGAAGTTGAGTCTCCTGGGATATTAGCCTGCGTTTTGGCTTTGGGCTGTGCCAGGGGCATGCCTGTAGGCACTGAGGGCCATGGCGCCGTGGTGTGAGTAGTGGTGCGATAGAAAGGCGGCTCATGCATGGCCAAGCTGCACTGCTCCAGCAGTTCTTCACCCTGGAGCTCCCTGGCTGGGAAAGAAGGGCCAGCCCAAGGGACAGAGAGAAAAGGCATTAGGAATCACAGCACCAAATGACCAGGGCTGGCCACGGGCTCCATCAGACCTTGGCTTGAGCTCCCCTGCACCTTGGGGCATGGCAAACGCAACCTTGTGCAGAGAAGGCCAAGGGGAACAGCCCGTCTGCAGTGGGAAGGGCGTGAGAGGCCCTGCTCCAGACCACGTACAGGCAATCTGGGAACAGGGTGGCTGAGACTGCACATGGACAAGGTACTGCAGACACTCAGATCTCCGGCTAAGTGCAGAGATTTGTAGGAGGATCCCACAACACTGAGCAGCCACCTGACAGAAGGGCAGATATGTCCCAATGTCCCTGAAAGCAAAATAAAGGCAAGGAGCAAGGGACCATCCCTACCTTCACAGAGCTATTCCAGACCCATCCTTGTTCAATGCTAATCAGAGGAGAGTTTGGTTCCTCTTCAAACAGCCTGTGAAGCCCCTTGTCACCGCTTATTCAGTCAGAAAGAGAAACACAAGGCTTGGCAGCTATTGGGAAAAGGATTAAGAGTGATCTAGAGCAGATCTTTCTGCTTCTATGTTAATCGCTGGTGCAGTTGCACCTGTGACAGTTGCAGGTGTGCACCTCAGAAATACTATATGGGTAAGGGGGGATGGCAACAAGAGTCAGGAACAGTCAGATATTTCCCCATGGAAAATTGAGAAGAGCCTATAAAGTCATTGGTGACACAGGAGGGCAGAGGACATGGTACTCTGCTAATCCTCGGATCCAAGACTATGCTCTCCTCTTGTATTAGCAGCAGCAGACTTAAAGAAAAGGGGATTATTTTTTTTTTCACATAAATATTTATACGAATGTCTTGGAGTTCATTGACACAGGTTTTCCAGAGATTAAATGCTTAAAGTGAGGAGATGGACACACCTGCAAACAGACTCACCAGTTAAACACAGTGGAGGAAGCCCTGCACCACTGGCAGTGGGCACCGGCCTCTCTGTGTCCCTGTTTAACCATTTTCTTCCCCAGCCCCTGTTGCTGGTCACTGCTGGCTGCAGTGAGCAGAGGAGAGGGATATTTGGGCCAATGCTTATGCTCTGCACCCAAAAGGGCCAAAGCGAAGCTCATGTGGGTCTGGTGAGTCTCCTGCTGTATCTCCTGCGCAGGGAAGACTTTTCCGCCCTTGAGAGAACGCAGAAAGCAATGCCCGTGGGACTGGCTGTGGCACATGGTGGTGGCGGGAGCGTCTCATCCTCCATGCACCGTGCAGGGGGCTTGCAGCCCTGCTTGCAGGGCAGGAGAGAGCCCCCCTGGTTTGACCACAGCAAGTAGGGGGTGGAGGTCTCAGCTTGTGCCCAGCCCCATGCTACCGGAGAGAAAGGCCCAGGAAAGACCACTGTGCTGGGGGGACTACACGGGCTTGTCCCCAGTGGATTGCTTTCCAGCAGCAGAGCCTCCACAACGTGCAGGGGAGTTGTGGCCGAGTCCACATGGGCCACAGCGCACGGCACAGGCAGAGCCCCTCCAAGAGCCCAGATAACACAGCAATGGGCAGGAAGCTCTTGAGAAACCCAAGCGCTGGGGCAATGTGTGCTATGTGCAGGGCAGCTATAAGCCACAGAAAAACTGGCTTGCTTAAGAAAAAAATGAAGTGAGGCTGCCTGTGAGGAGCTGAAGTGTGACCCTCCTGCATGCAACTCAGCTGGGCTGGAAGCCATATCCTCCTTCAGACTCCTCTCCTTGGTGATATCTTCTTGTTTATTATTTTGTTCACTGTTTTATCCCTCTATGTTAGCAAGCTCAAAATGTCCTTCTCAGAGCCAGGGGCCCAACCTTCCTTGGCTCGGTGCTCTGCCTGGAAATGCATTACATTATTCACTTGTGACCATATTAAAAACAATCTCAATATATGTCTGTGCTCCTCAGGGCTGTCATAAACTCCTTGTAATGATTAAAAGCAGTAATATATTTGTAACAATTGGTAGGTGAGGATCCTTCTCGGAGCTTTTCTGTCGCTCACAGTGTTCTTGCCTCCCACTGAACCTATGTGGGTGCTTAGTGCTGGAGGGCCTCTGGCATGAGGCAGGTGGGAGCCCCCCGCTCCCTGCTCCAGGGCTTGCACCTCAGCCCCACCAGTCCCCTGCTTTCCCAGAGCCTGGCTGTGGCAGGGGCGATGCCCGGGGCGGGGGTGGGATGGGGATGAGCCCCACGGTCAGGGTCAGGGTAGAGGCTGGAACGGAGCCCTGGGGCAGGGGCAGTGCGCGGGGGGCTGAGCGCTGCGGCAGGGCTGATGCCCAAG
>VXAL01009997.1:53034-68282 GCA_013399475.1 Chauna torquata
CCCCGCCATGGCCCGCCGGGTCGCCGCCGTCCTGCTGCTGCTCGCCCTCGGCTGCCTCCTGGGCATCCTCCTGCTCTGCCTCGGCTCCGGGGACACGCGCGGCCCGCCGGGCTTCAAGGTGAGCGGCGCCGGCGTGCGGGCACGGAGGGGACAGGGACATGGGGCACCGGGGGCACCAGGGCTACTGGGTATGGGGGCTTCGTGGACCCCGAGTGCCGGGGAGGGCACCCAGATCTGGGGGATCCCCAGTGCGGGAGAGGCTCCGGGATGCGGGGGCTCCCCAGCGCCAGCAGAGCCCCCCCGGAGCTGGGGGTCCCCGAGCTCCGAGCCCGGCCAGGGAGCCCGGGGAGCCACGGGGGTACCAGGGCACAGCCGCGCTCACCTCGGAGGAGCCTTTGGAGCAAAAGGAACAGCGGTGGCCCCCGGGATGCTGGGCCCCCGGCCGAGTTTCTGGGGACGGGAACCCCCTGCATGTCCCCGCGCTTCTGGGCTGCAGCTGCATTGCCTTAGCAAGCACTGCAGGGCCAGAAATGCGCTTGCCTATGAAAACGCGCTGCTTTTTTTTTTTTTTTCATTGTAAATTCTGGCACTGAAGGAAGTTCCCAAACAATTTCTTGTTGGCAAAGTCCTCCAATTGACTTTTGCTGCCCGAGTCTTTTGTTTTAAAAAGGTCCTGTTTCTTTCAGTGACAGACAGCTGTTCTGTGGGGAGCAGGCTCTTGTCCTGGAAAATAGTTCATCCAAAACCCCCTCTTTCTCATCCCAACCAATTTGCCTGGAAACTTTCTGAGCCAGCCTAAATGCCAGATGCGTTGCCTTCTCTCTGAGTTTGTCAGATGTAATGAAGATTAGGCTGAGAAAATTAACTCACTTAGCCAGGCTGATACTCCCTGGTTGTTAGTATAACCACCAATAATTAACTTTCCCTGTGATACCTTTCTTTGCCACACATTGCCACGTGCTGTGGCAGTTAGGGCTGTGCTCCTAGCTGGTTTCCAAACTGATTTAGTGTCCTTGGACATGGGGGAATTAGATCGACCGTTGCTGAGACCTATCTATATTTGCAGTCCTTTGGACAGTCTGGGAAGCCTTTTATCCTCCTGCAGTTGGTTCCTAGCTGGAGCCTTAAGCCAGCTGTGTTCACAGGGATGCATTTTCTGTGCTTTTCTCTCTCTGGGTGCCCCAGGCTCTGTGCAGCACTGTGGTTTGGGGCTGCGTGGAAGTGTACAAGGCTAAGCAGCCCAGACCAGGGACATGGGGTTTTGCCCTGTTCCTGGATGGAGCAGGTGGTCCAGCGTGGTGAACGCGGTGAGGTGCTGCCATTGGAGCTTGAGACTGTTAGCACCACAGTGCCTTTTCCTGGGGGGCTGCTGCTGGGCAGGCATGGAGGGGGTTAGTTTTACAAAAAACTCAGGGCTGTTTTGGGGATACAAAGCTTTGCCTTATTCTAACTCAGACCAAAATGCACCAAGACAATTCAGAGGAGAGACATACGTGGAGATCTCACTTGCAGCCCCAGCCAGCCTGGGGCTGTGGCCTGGATGCTGGGGAGCTGCAAGGTTTGTCCCAGACCTCATGCTGCCGCTCGCCCATTGCTAGCAGCTGTTTCAGCATGGGGGGGCCCAGCCCTCATCTCTGCCCCTTCTCCCCAGAGGAAACAGCCCCCAGGCTTAGCAGTGCTTTGGGGCACATAACATCTCCCTGCTCTCCTCCTGCCCTACCTGCTCTGGGGTTTCGAGGGGCTGGCTCTGGCTGGGGGTGCCACATTGGGCTGTGGCATGTGCTCGGCTGGCCCCCACAAGGGTCCCTGCGCAGCTGGCCCAGCCCCATGGCAATGGGGAGCCTGGAGCAGTGTCCCTAGCCCCTTTAGGGGCAGGAGGAGAGCAGAGGCAGCAAACTAGGGATGCTCCAGCCCTGCAACTGCCCAGCAGCTCCCCTGCCTTGGGCTGTGGTTAGGAGCCGGCTGCACCTCTGCTGCCTGCTTGTGCCACAGCTTGCATGGGGTGAAGATGCACGGGTGGATGGGTCCTGTGAGATCCCGCCAGCCTCGGGATCAGCCTGAGGATCAGGCCCTGTTTGCTAGTTTGTCCTTTGAGGTTTAGGGTGGTGGCCGGAGTCGAGCCATGGTTGTGGTCAGTCCTGCTGCATTGTGGCTGTGGGGGACCACGGACCTGTCTTCCCCTCCCACCCTGTGCAGGACATCACTGTCTTTGCTGGCTTGGTCCACGTTGCTGGATGATAGCTCAGTTTGCTTGTGAGCTAAGGCTGACCCACAGCTCTACTTCTTCCCCTTCCAGCTCCTTTGCTTGGAAGATAGCCCTAAAAATACCCCAGATTATTTATTCTGCTGCCTGAGGGACTGATCCTGGGAGCACGGTCTTCTCCTTCCCTTCTGGCTACACAGCTGAGCTTATGGCACCACTGCCTGACAGCTCTGAGCTATTTTCTTTCCTATTGCAAACCTTCCCTTTTTTCCTTCTTTTGGCAAATCTCTTACTAGCCTTTATAAAGCCTGTCAGGTTCATTCCCTGCGAGTTCTCCCATGCTGGGGAGAGCTCAGGCTCCTGCAGCAGGAGACCTGCCGTAACCCACACCGCCCTCAAGGGAGGTGGGCTGTCAGGGGGGATGGGCTGTGCTTGCCCCTGCTGTACTGCGGGGCAGCTCAGAGAGCCCGCGGGTGGGCAGGGCTGGAGACCTTGGGCCATGGGGCACAGCCATGGGGCACGGCCACGGGGCCTGGTGCTGGCTGCAGCGAGCTGGGCCATTCTCAGTGCCCTTCCCTGCCTCCCCCAGGGGTGTGGGACATTGCTGGCAACCTCTGGGGCCGGGCTGTGCTCGCACAGTTGGCAGAGCCACACGTTCAGCAGGAACCCCAAGCCCTACCCACAGCCTCGCCCCGTGGCCTTTGGGGACATCGCTGCCGTCTGCATCCCCTCTGCGGGGACTGAGCCGCCCTGGCTGTGGTCAGACTGTGGTGCTGCAGCGGGGCAGAGTCCACGGGCCGTGTGGGGCCACATCATGGGGCTGTGCTGGGGCCGCCCCCAGCCCTGCGGCATCACTGGGGTCAGGCTGGCAGGTCCTGTAGTTAGAAAAATCAGCAGTCACTGTGCTGCCAGGAGGTGCTGGTGTTGTGGGACTGTCCCACAGGCTGGGGCCAGGGCTGTGGACATGTGTGCAAAGCCCTGCCAAGCCCTGGGGCTCCAGCAGCTGAGCGGTACAGAGCTGGTGAGAGGGGTGACGGCAGCCAGGCACCAGCGTGGGAGAGTGCCAGGATGTCATTGTGCCCCTCCAGTCCCTGCATCCTGCCCGCTTTTTCGCAGGCGCAAGACACCTTGGCTGAAGAGCTGAGGGCAGTGCTTACACTGCAAATCACTAACAAGATGGGCTTTCAGCAAGGCTTCTCTCCCGAGGTTTGCTGTGTGCAGGGCCCTGCAGGCAACCTGCTTGAGGCGCCTGGTGCTGCTGCGAGCCCCTGGCTATGTGCCTGTGCAGCAGCTCGCGCTACGCCGGTGAAAGCCATGGCCCCCATGAACAAGCCAAGGAGCCAAGAGCCCGTCCCAGTGCTCATTTTCAGGGGAGCACCATTTTGGGTGTCTGAGCTCCCTGCACCCCCGGTTCCCTCCAGGCTCCTGGGGTGCACAAGGCCAGGGCAGGGGCTGGGACGGGGACAGGGGCTGGGACTGGCACCATCTCAGCCCTGCTGCGTGCAGCAGACCTCGTCCCTGACTGCCGTGCAGATGCTGGAGGAGCATGTGTACCCTGGGTCTGGAGGAGGGGTGTGGCCTCTGCTTCATCTCTGGGGACCCTCTCAGCCATCTGAGTGTGCCTGTACCCCTTCATACACGCATGTGTGTGCACATGGCCTTCCGCTCCTGCTCACTGCCACCCAGCCACTGGGTCGGGCAGGCAGTGCTGGCCCAGCCGCCACCACTGGGGAGGACGGCCGCTCCGCAACAACAGGCTGGGATGCAAAATCCTGTGGGGGCTGGGAGCAGGGCAGGCAGGGCTGGCGTGTGGCACTCCCCAAGGCAGCCTGGCTCCTGCCATATGCCATGCAGAGGCCGTGGTTCCCCTCCTGCCAGGTGCAGGACGTGAGGAGGTGGCTGGCTCTGTGCCAGGCGCTGCCTTCTGCAGGCAGTGCTGCTGCCAGGGCCAGCCTTGCTGCAGCACTTCACGTTGCTGCACATCGTTACCTCAGCTGGGGCTGAGCGCTGCTGCCGCCGGCACCCGTGTCCCCACTGGTCCCTCACCCATGAGTCCTTGGGCTGCTGCCCATCCTCACCACACCTCACAGCAATGGGCTCTGCCCCGCCAGAACGCTGGGGTCCAAGAGGAGAGACCCTGACCCTGGAGGCACTTACAGCAAAGGGCATGGGGACATGCCCGCTTGGGGCAACTGGTTCTGCAAAACTGCCCTGTTGGTGTGACCCAAATCTGATGCATCCCCCAGGGGAGCTGCTCTAGGCTGTAGCTAGGCCAGCAATGCACCGAAATGGGAGTTGTGGGTTCCAGAAGGAAGTGCGTGCCCTCAGGCAGTGCCACTCCCCAGCTTGTGCCCCAGCGGCCACAGAGGAAATCCGCAGGTGCAAAAGGGAGTTTAGTGGGGGTGGTGCGGGTGGGAGTCAGCCCTGGGGGTGGGGGGGTGGCCCCTGTCCCACTCACCCCTGCAGAGCTCAGGGCTTGCCCTGGGTATGGGGTCAGGGCCACCACTTGTTCTGGGTCACCCTGTGCAGGCGGCAGGGCTGCAGGACCCCACTGAGTGTGTTTGGCTTCCTGCCGGTCTGAGCAGGCAGTGTGGCTGTCCCAGGCATGCACCCACCCACACGCATGCCCACACACGCACATACGTGAGACCACACATTCATGCACACCCACCTAAATGCATGCGCATACATACACACAGACACCTATGTGCACACAAACACATGCACGCACACCCTTGTGCGTCCACCCCCCCCACATGCACACCCCCCCCACATATGTACATCTACACATAAGCAAGCCCACACACATGCATTTACATGCGTGCCCATGCACACGTGCACCTACCCATGTGCAGTCCCCGAGACTAATGTCACTCAGGGTGATACTGGGGAGGGCGTGCAGGTGGTGTGGTGCCCTGCAAGGATACCTGGGACATCTGCATACTGGCCGCAGGGCTCATGGGCAGGTGTGTGGCGGTGGCCATCTGGGCACACGCAGTGGAGGCGGGCAGGGATGTGCAGGCCAGGCAGCACCTGGGTGTGACCCTGCCGGGCCCCCCCGACCGGCACAGAGCCCAGGCAGTGAAGCAGCACCCTCCTGAGGACGCCTGCAGAGGCTGCTGCAGTGAGGAGGGACAGGGGGGACATGCAGCGCTGGGGGTGCATGGACCGTGGCACAAGGGGCAGAGGACGGGGCTGAGGGCATTCCTGAGGCTGCCCCAGGGTGCCAACACCAAGCACCCAGCCCAGAAAGGACCCACGGTGGGGGTCTCGTTCACAATACCTGTGCTTTGGAGCAGGAGATGTGAGATGGGTGCTGTCAAAGCCACCTCCTCTCTGCAGAGCTGGACACTGCCGGACCTGGTCCCCCATGCAGGTGCCTCGACATGCTGACCCCAGTCCCCCCTTCCTCCTGGCCGCAGAGGGGCATCTCTGCTGGCTCACAGCTTTTGTCCCAGGGCATGGGGCAAACCGCTGCCTGTTAATGGGAGCTGGGGGAGGCTGCAGCATGGGGAGGAGAGGGGGTCACATGTTGGAAATGGTTCCTGGGGGGAGCAGGGAGGTACCGCTGATGTGGGGCCATGGGTTCACATGGGAATAGGGGTTGCCTCTGAGAGGGGAGCCCTGGGTGACCCTTCCCGTGCCCCGACACTTTATTTCGGCTGCTTCTGACAAGCTAAAACTGAGCTGCCCAAAACTGAACCCTGCAGCCACCTGAGCTGGAGCCCATTCTGCGGCTGGCTGGGAACAAGGATGGGGATGGGGCAGTGGCTTAGAGCCAGCCGATGGACCCACAGGCCCAGCCGGTGTGTCTGTCCCCATGGGAACCCACTCAGCAGAGCCGGGGTGGCTCCAGGCACTGGAGCAGCCTGCCCCTGCCCAGAGATCCACGTGGGCACTTGGCAGGGAGTTACGGCAGGCAGGTAAAGCCATTTTTCAGGCCACGTTTAAGTCTTAGGTGGTTTCACTCTGGAGAGATGCTCAGCTGGGGCAGCATTGAAACGCCTTATTTTCAGCCCCAAGGTAGCAGCCTCCTATCCAGCAGCAAAGCAGTTTCAGCTGGGGTGTGGGAGGCCCAGGCAGCTCCGTGCCCAGGGGCCGCCAGGTGAGGCAGAGGGGTCTGGGGCCTGCAGGCGGCACAGCACGGGGCAGCTCCTCCCCAGGAGCCGAGTAGCCGTGTTTGGCAGGAGGGAGCAGGGGTTATTTATAGCCGCAGAATCGCCGAGCCTTACAAGGGCAGGGAGGGATGAGGTGGCTGGCTGCCCTTCTTTGGAGTGCTGAATCCCCAGGGGGCCGCTCCCAGGTGTCCTCCCCTCTGGCCCGAGGGACCACAGCTCAGCACAGATGCCTGCCGTGAGGAGTGATGCTGCGGGGACAGGAGTTGGGGGCAGCACCTCCTGGCCTGTGCTCAAGGAGGCGAGGGGGTCCCTATGCCCAAAGAGCCAGAGTCCCCTTGCTGGGCCGAGCAGCGTCCTGGGTGACCAGTGTCCCCAGCCAGGCAGAGAACCTTGCTCCCAGCTGCATCCCGGGACAGGCAAGAGCCTGATGTGGACTGGAAAGACTCACACTGCGAGAGGATGCTCCTCCACTGCCCGGAGGAGCCAGCTGAGCACAGTGGGTCTCAGCTGCAGTAACTTCCCTTGAGGTGGCCAGGGGCAACCAGAGGGGCTCTCCTGCCCTCCAGGCCTGATCCCTGCCTCTCTGCCTGCAGTATGGCATCGTGCTGGACGCCGGGTCCTCCCACACAGCCATGTTCATCTACAAGTGGCCTGCGGACAAGGAGAACGACACTGGAGTGGTCAGTGAGCACAGCATGTGCGACGTGGAGGGTAAGGGTTGTCCCAGCCCCGGGGGGTGGCATGTCCCCCGCTGGCAGGTGGCCGTGGCGGTGCGAGTGCCCCTGCTGCGACCTGGCTGCCCTTCCTGTGCTTTCGCCAGAGGCAGTGAGGTGTTAAAAGGGGTCCAGCTCTGTTCCCCTAACCTTCCCCATTTCCCCCTAGGGGAAATGTGCTGTGAGCATGCTGGCAGTTTGTGTTCTCCTGGCATGCATCAAACCTCCAAAAACAATTCAGCTCACTGCCTAATCCAGCAAGGCAGTGTTTTCCATTAGCCATTTAACAAGCCTTTTCCAAACTGTCACCCAATGGGGGATGGAGGGTAGATGTGGCTGAGCTCTGGCTATTCAGATGGCTCTATGGCCATGTGAGTAGCTGCAGCAGCCCTCGGCCCTCCTGAGCATCCTGGGAGGGGCAGAGCTGCTCACGAGCATCCTCCCACCACCCACATGGCTGCAAGGCAATGCAGTTTCCCTCTCCACAGGTCCCGGCATCTCCAGCTACAGCGCCAACCCTCCGGCTGCTGGAAAAAGCTTAGAGCACTGCCTGAACCAGGCTCTGAGAGATGTGCCCAAGGAGAAGCACGCGAGCACCCCGCTCTACCTGGGTGCCACGGCCGGCATGCGCCTGCTCAAGTGAGTATTGACTCTGGCTGTGCCAGATGCCTGGCCTCAAACACTGGGTGGGGAGGCCCTGCCTCGCCACCCCCCATCCCATGACCCGTGGTGGGGGTGGAGAAGGTGAAGGGCAGCCGCGATGTCGCCCCTGCCAGGCTGCCCCCTGCCTCCCAGCTGCCCTGAGGCAGCAGCTCCATGTGCCTTGCGGAGGTGCTGGGGCCCTTCTCCAGCCAAGGCCGCACTGCAGGACACAGGCGGCATGTCCCTTCCCCCCCCACGTGGGAAGAAAAGGGGCAGTGGAGGACCAGCAGGGCGGCTCCAGGATAACCCACCCTTATCCCTTCTTTTTGGCTAGCCAGGAGCAAAGCCCCCTTGCACTCACTGCCAGCCCAGTTGGACGCACCAAGAATAATTATCTCCTGAAAACCACACGAGCAGGCAGTTCTGCCCCATTTGCCTGGCTGTGGGACATGACCAGGAGGAGGCAGCACACTTCCACCTCTGCCTCCCACCTCCTTCCCCAGCAGAGACAAGGGGAATTGGCTGGGTTTTGGGGGACGTCCCTAGGCGAGGGTTCCCTGCCTGCATGCAGCCAGCTCCCGCGTGCTGTGGCAGTGCCCAAGGCCAGAGGGCTGCGCAGCTCTACCTGTGCCCCTTGCACTGCCGCGTGTTTCAATCTCGCCTGCAGCATCGCAAACCTCCAGGCCTCGAACGCCGTCCTCAGCGCAGTGACAGCCATGCTGAAGTCATACCCCTTCAATTTCCGGGGGGCAAAGATCCTGTCAGGGGAAGAGGAGGGGGTGTTCGGCTGGGTGACAGCGAACTACCTGCTGGAGAACTTCATCAAGGTGGGCATGGGAGCACAGCACCCAGCAGGGCCAGCCAGGGTGGCCAGACTGTCCTGCAGCTGCTTCCTGCAACCACTTGTTGTCTCTTTGCCCAGCGCGGGTGGCTCGGGGAATGGATCCAGCCCAAGAAGAAGACCTTGGGGGCCATGGACTTCGGGGGCGCTTCCACACAGATCACCTTTGAAACTGGAGACACCATTGAAGACCCCAGAAATGAGGTGATTCTGAAGCTGTATGGCCAACCATACAAAGTGTACACCCACAGCTTCCTCTGCTATGGAAGGGACCAGGTCCTCAAGAGGCTGCTCGCAAAGCTCCTCCAGGTACTGGCATGTGCTCGCCTGGGGATGTCGGCTATCATATGCCAACATTTTTACAGGGTGGGAGGTGCCACACCCCCACTCCTTCCAAGCACCCTGCTTTAGGCCTGTGATTGCCTCCTGGGTTCATCTTTGGGGGCCAGGATGGGGAAGGGATGACTCGTGGAGATCCTGGGGTTGCCAGGCCTTATGCTTCCTCTGCAGGCTTCTCCCAGCCCTGCTCTCTAGGACAGCCCTGTGGGGCCAGCTGCACACATTTCCCAGCCAACTCTTAGCTTTTGCCCCCCAAGCCTCTCCCGTGGTCCCAGGGCTTCTTCCCACCCTCTCCATAAGGTGTTACACCCCTCAGCCTGTACCAAACATCCCAAGTCATCTTGAGACACTGGTGGCAACTGCTGGCTCCTGTGCTCCTCTGCATCCCACTGCCCAGGCTCATCAACATCTCCTCAGTGGGAACTGGAGGCAGACAGTGGCACCGGGGCTGCTCAGCACAGGGGAGCCGGGGTGATGGCACAGCTCACATGCATTGCTCCTCCAGCAGGCTGAGAGCTACCAAGCAACTGTCCCCAATCCTTGCTGGCCCACGGGCTACCACAAGAGCCTGTCATTGAGCAGCATCTATGACAGCCCCTGCACAGAGAAGGAGAGGCCCAGCCTTCCCCTCAACACCATCGTCGCCATGGCCGGCACGGGGAACGGGAGCCTCTGTGCTCTGCATGTCAGCAAGCTCTTCAATTTCACCACCTGCTCCTTCTCCCGCTGCTCCTTCGATGGCATTTTCCAGCCTGAGGTTTCAGGAAGCTTCATCGTAAGTGCCAGCATGGAGCAGGGTGGTGGCCTGTCTGCAGGGTGGGCAGCAGTCCCCTGGCTCCTCAGTGTCATGTGGCAGCAAAGCCAGACCCCCAGCTCTGCAAGGGCAGTTGCTTGCACCCACCACACTGGTTATAGCAGCTCTGTGGTGAAAGGGTTTGCTCCCAGCCTGTCCTACAGCTGTTTCCATTCCTCAGGCCTTCTCTGCCTTCTTCTACACGGTGGACTTCATCCAGACAGTGATGGAGAGACCTGTGCACTTGCCCAGAGACCTGAAGGATGCTGCTGAGACCATCTGTGCCACCAGCTGGAGCGAGGTGGGCTCCCCAGGCACAGCAGGGAGGAGAGGGCTGCTTCGCGTGGGGCATCACCTGGGCTCTGAGAGCAGCCCTTGGAGGGGTCTGGGTGTCATGGCACCCTCCCATCCCATGCAGTAGGGAGAGGGTTGGTGATGGCTCTCACATGGGACCTGGAGAGGCTCAGGTGGGTATGAGCAGTGCCTTGACCAGCCAGATGCAACCACCCAGAGCTTCAGGCTGCAGAAACAAAGCCTGGACCCTGCTGGCTTGACCCCTTTTCTCTGTCCCTCCATGCATCCCATCCAGCTGCTCCAGAAAGCTCCCAAGCTGGAGAAGAGGCTGTCAGATTACTGCGCTACCAGCATGTTCGTTTATTTGCTCACGACCAAAGGCTACAGCTTCAACAACCATTCCTTCCCCAATATCGCCTTCCAAAAGAAGGTGGGTAACACCAGAGCACATATCCATCCCAGGCCAAAAAGCACTACAAGAGAGGTGATCCCACACCTAGAAAGAGCCAAGCAATGTGTGAGGAATCTTGGGGAACAGGGGCAGGATGAGACTCCCCGTTTTTGGGTCTATATTTTGGGAGATTGAAAAAAAAAATGAGCTGAGTTGACTGTAGGGTGGTCATGGAGTCAGGAATTTCAAGGTCCTCTCGTTCCTCCTTGGCCCTCAAAACACCAGTGGTCTCAAACAACTCTTTGGTCAAGCTTGTTGGGAAATTACCTCAGGGCACGATCCCACCTTTGCAAAGTCCTCTCACCTACACAAGCCGTGGGATGGGCAGCAAGGTCAGGACTGACCTGAGCAGATTGAGATCCTGCTCCCATCGGATGAGTTCAGCTGAGCATATGGACACTGACCCACCAGGTCACTGCTTTGTCCCTGGGCTGGCTGGACCCACAGGTGAGCAAGGACTCAGAGTGCTGTGGACTCCCCTAGACTTCTCTCCTCCATTGGGCTGACAGTGAGATGGTCCCTGGAAGGTCCCTTGAGGCCCATGGAGCTGGGTTGACCAGGGTGGTGACCATGCCATGCTGTTTCCACAGGCAGGAGAAACTTCCATCGGCTGGGCCCTCGGCTACATGCTGAACCTCACCAACATGATCCCAGCAGAGAAGCCTGCTTCCCACAAAAGCATGCTGTACAACTACTGGGTCATCCTCATCCTGCTCTTTGTGGTCACCACCCTGACAGCTCTGGTGACTGCCGTCTACCTGCTCCGGTGCAGCAAGTCCAGCGCAATCTAACTGCAGGGACAGGACAGGCCCTGTCTGCAGGACCCAGCACCGTCCTTCCTGCTGGAGTGTCCATGGCCTGAATACTTGGGATGCAGCAAGTGCTTGGAGATATCCTCCTCCAACGCCCAATGCTGTCTGCCCCAGAAGAAAAGCTGCCCCTTTTTGCCCTCCTCTTGCTTTCAAGCTGCAGAAAGGGGCTGGGGGGGCGACACAAAAGAGGACTGCTGACCCTGCAGGGCAGCAGGAGGAGAATGTCTTAAGGGTTTCCCAGTGCTACTCAGGGATGGATGCTGGAGCAGGCTTAAGGTTTGGACATTCATATCTGGGCATCTTTCTGCCACCAAACCTGGGCTGGACTGGGCCAGCGAGTCCAGACAACTGCAGGTCTTTACTCTCACATGCATGGGGAGGGTGGGGAATATTACTCTAGTCCTTATGGCTGACCTCACTGGCCTGTCCCTGGAGAATCAGCCCAGCCATTCAGAGGAGCTCTGGTCATCACCCAGAACTTACACTGTTCTTCTGGCTGATGCACAAACCCCACTGACCTTTCTGAGGGCCAGATCTTGGCCTGGACTTCCACCTGCCTCGACGGGGCCCCTTCCACCACTCTGGGGGGCTTTGGGTAAGGGCTTAGCAACAATCAGAGCAGGCAGCTTCCCAGGCCCCCCCTTCAGCAACCAGCTGCAGTGCCTTCCTCATTCCTGTGGTTCCTAAGCCAGTCTCACCTTTGCCACAGACTGCCTCCTCTGGCTCCCCCGTGTGTGGCTGTGCCAGTTCAGAGGTGATGGACTTGTTGCACGAGCAGGGCTTTGTGCTGTTTTAGGATTTGAACCCTGCATCACCCCAAGCCAGACAGCTGGGAGGATGTGCCGTTATGTCCAAATAAGTAAAAACAGGGACATGGAAATGTGCAGAAAAGTTTGTGTTGTTGTTGTTGTTTTATAATCAGAAATAAATCTTTGTAACCATTCCTATGGCATGGTTATATGCTCTACCAGTCTGCAGAATCCCCCAAGACAGGCCGAGGTGGGCTTGAAATCCTGCCCCAGGCCCAGGCCCACCTGGAAGTGGAAGTTTCAGCCAGCTACAGCTGGCAGTTCAGGCTTCCCAAGCACTGGAAGCCTGGTCACCCCAAAGATGCAAGCAGGCAGCGCTCAAGCTAGCTCTGTTCTGTGCAGTCACTGCTGCACTCACAGCCGCCCAAGGGCACAGGGGAAGGACTCTGGTGGCCAGCCAGGGCAGAACAGCAGCCCACAGGGCTACAGTAATTTGTCAGTGCAGGTTGCTCCGAGCTGCCAGGCTCACAGAACCACTGCAGCACCCACCCAGCAGTGGGACAACAGCACAGGACCCATCCTGACTCATCGATCCCATCCGGTAACAGCCTGCTGTCCCCACTGCATTCCTCCATGCACCCCAGGAGAGGAGCAGCTTCTCACTGCCCTCCTTGCTCTTGCAGACAGTACTAGCTCCATTCCTTGTGTTTGCTCACTTACTGACATACTTCCCTAACACTGCACTCTGCTTAACCTGCCCTTTTCTCGCAGCCACTTTGATTTTAGCTGTTCCAAAGGCTGCTCCCCATCTCTATACAGGGGCAAATGGGATTCTAGTTCACATGATGTTCTAAGCCCCCAAAACCAGTTTCATCGCCCAGCCTGTTATTTCACCAGCACAGGAGCTCCGTCCCGAGGCTAGGCTCAGGGACTGTCTCCGGGTCTCACACAGAAGGAAGCATTTCTGTTCTCCCTTTGAAGCTGAACAGCTGCTGCTCTGCTCTGAGAAACTAGCTTGCTTCAAAACCCAAGCTGGATTTCCCCATCTAAGAAATTCAGCTACAACTGAATCAGAGCTGGACATCCACTAACAGCAGCCAGTTTGACCTAGTCATGGCTTGGGGCTTGCAATTAGGGAAAAAAAAGAAAATTAAGTAAAAGATTCTTGATCTTCCCATATGCCTTTCTGGATGTTTGGGATTCAAGACAGTACCCTTCCCTTCCCCATGGGTAAGGGATTCACATGCAGAGTCTGAGGCTGGCCAGGCTGTGTGACCCAACAGCGCATGAGGCAGACACTGCACAGACCAGGCCCTCATGCACCACTACTCCCTTTGTGGGAGGCAGAGATGGCACCCACAGAGGCTGTGCAGCTGCAGGGCTTAGGCCAGCCCCATTTGGGCATGCAAGAAAAGCCTTGCCGTTATGAGGGCAGAGAGACTGTAACTGACTATGCTCAAGAAAAAGAAAGCATGTGGCAACAGCTCTGCCCCCTCACAGCTTAGCCTAGATGCATTCATGTCTGCAGACATTTCACAGCCCAGTGCTTTTAGATTGTGCGTCCTATGGCCCCAGGGAGACCAGATCTTTCTGCTCCAACATTTACCAGAGGGGATGCCTCCAGGTGACATTTACCACCTGCACCCCAGCTCCTTCCATCCCATTGCCCGCCTTCACTTTATCCACAGTGTGCGCTTTCAGCTCTGGACTTTTATTGTGTTCCCCATATGCAATGCTCACACACAGACCCCCTGGGAGTCTCGGGTCTCCAACATGCTCACACTGCATGACTGACTCATCTAAGCTCCCTGGCAGTGCTACAGACATCTCCCACGCAGCACAGGTACGGGCACGTCAGGCACACAGGAAGGGGTGAAAACAGCAGCAGCAAGACACAGGCATAGCACAGTGTGATGCACTGGCTACTCCACAATGTCTCCGTACTTGTTCCTCCTCACAGGTGGTGCCACTCTCTCAGTGTTCTCTGGGCTGAGAAGATTTTCTGCAACAGATAAGAACAAGCTCCTTGGACCCCAGACAATCCCAGCGTCTTTGGCAAGGAACAATGGAGCCCTGGTGAAGAGTTTAAAGCCTCTTCAACTTGGCCTAGCTTCAGGAGTTCACGATACCAATGGGAGACAGCAGGAGACAGCCGTGGAAACGACCCAGTGGTGGCTGTCCTGGTGTCATCTCCAGCTCTGCCTTTCCCACTGAGCAGCCTAGCTCAAGCATGGGTGTGGAGGGGTTTGCTAGCTCGCTCTCGCCCTACCCTATTCTTCCCCATCCAGCAAACAAGAAGCCCTTCACGCTGGCTCTCAAGAATCCACAGAACAGGCAGGCCAGCAAGCAGAAATGAGCACTCCCTACTCACAACATTGGCTCTGCCCGGGGTCTTTAACAGGGATTCCAACAAAGACATCAATAGTCAGCAGCTTAGTTATGAGGCAGGAGCAGCAAAGAGCTGCAGCAGGGAAGAGCCAGGCAAGACAAGCCCAGGGAAAGCAGCACAGAAAGACATGAAATGTACCTGTAGGCTGAGACACCACATCGGCCATGGTGAACTCCTGTGGGGACTTGCCCGTCTCCAGGTAAATCCAGAAGTCAGAGCATTTCCGTGTCTCTGCTCTGGTCACCATATAGCTGGCAAGGGACCCTGCAGCTGAAGAGACCAAGACGCGGGCGTCTTCCCAACAGCAGCAGTAACAAGGCTGTTTGCAACTGCCTGCAAGCAGTCCCTGAGCCTGCCAGGCACTCCCGAGGGGCGTGGGGAGCAGGAAGGTGAAACATGTCGGGGCACAAGACCCCCACGTTAAGGACAAACAGCCCTTCCGCCTGCAAACATGGCCCTGCGCCTGCAGCCCGGCAGCCGAGGCTGTGCTCCGCGCAGGGCCCAGCACTGCCAGCCCGCTCGCGGCCGAGCCTGCAGCCTGTCCAGGGAGCAGGCGCCGGGCAGGGCGGCGGCTCGGGGCACTCACCCACGGACAGCAGCAGGTTCCACTGCAGGGCGTATGGCAGCTTCTTGTTCACCAGTTTCTGCATGGCAAAAGCGGCTCCGCTGCCTGCCAAAACCCAGGGACCGCGAACAGTTACCGGCCAAAGCCGCCCGCTGGCGGGGGCTGGGTGCTGGGCCTCCCCTGCCCAGGCACGCTACCGGCCCGGCGCTCCGCCTGCCCGCCCCGGCCATACCTGCCAGGAAAGTGCCGATGCCCTTTATGAAGGCGTGGGACTGGCACGCCGCGTACTGCTGCAGCGCCTGCGGAGACACCGTCAGGGCACGGGCACGGGCACGGGCA
>VXAL01009998.1:0-10461 GCA_013399475.1 Chauna torquata
CTCCTCGGGTTTTTTTGCAGCAGAAGAAAGAGGAGCCCAGCGCCTGCCGCCCCAGCTGGGACGCTCGCGGGACGCGTCCCGGTGCCGCCGCCCCGGGGTGCCACGTGCCACCCGTGTGGACGTGCCCGGGGTGCCCGGCACGGCTCTGCCTGGGCCGTCCCCCCCGGCAGCCCTGAACTGCGGACGGGCTGACGTTAGAGGCGTCTCCGCGGGGTGACTGAAGCCTGTTTGTCTGCTTGGCGCTGGCGCGATCCTCCCGGGCAGACGAGGACTGAGCACGGTGACCGTGACTTGAGCTCCGGACCTCAGGAGATGGCGGGGTCGCTCACGTGCTGCTCCCGCACCCCCTCTGCAGCTCCCTGCTGGCGCCCGCTGCGCCCGGGCTGGGCTCCCGCGCAGGCAGCTCGCATGAAACGCTGATGGCCTCCAGCTGCGCGGCTCGCCCAGAGGCGGTGCGGCCCCTAAACGTTTAATTTTTTCTCCACTAAAAACGCGTGAAGCGGCGATCTGCGTCGCACGGTGCCTAATCCACTCCCATCTCCCGTCTCCGCACAGTCGTGGGGGCTGTGGGATGCTTCGGAGATGCTTAAATCTGACCCGCAGGCAGCGGGAGGCATCTGCTGCTCCAGGAAAAGCGACCAAGGAGAGCGTGGCCAGCAAGGTGCTGGGCGGACCAGCAGGAGCCGGTGCTGCGTGCGCCTGGGCAGAAGCACTTGCACGGGGATGCAGCTCAGACCGTATTTCGGCACATCGCGGCGGAGGTGCTTGGTCCGCAGGGGAGACGGTGTGCGGGGCCACTGCCCCTGCCCACTGCGGGTGCGAACCAGCGGGGAAGGGGGCGAGGCAGGGACCAGCAGCGGCTGTTAGTGCGGGAGAAAAAACGAGATTTCTTAAGGAAAAATACGCCGTGCCTTCGGAAGTCCCCGCTCGTAAGGGTAGCCCGACCTGGGGATTCTCTGATGGGTGCGAGGTCCCTGTGCGCTCCCCTCCTTTCAGCCACTGACGGGGCTTTGCCCCAAGCTCAGCGCTCCTGCCCGCGAGTACAACGTACAGCTTGCAGTCCTGCCGAGCGCTCTGAGGCAAAGTCAGCCGACAGCAGCAGTGTAACGGGACCGACTGGAAATGCTGAAGTACAGGAATGTGCCTGGAATGACCACACCTGGGGCTCCGCTGGGCGGCTGTTGAAGAGGGAGACTCCAGCGGGGCACCCGCTAGAACGCCCTTCGCCACCGCTCGTGAATGCCGACGCCACGCGCGGCGCCCGGAGCAAGGTGCCGGCAGCACCGTGGGAAGGCGGGGAAGCGCTGGGAGCTGGTGCAGCCCAGCCCTGATTCACCCCGAAGAAAGCAGGGAGCTTTTCTGCAGAAAGCCATGTTTCCCCGTGTCACCGCTCGCGGGCACGCTGTGCTGCGTGGCGCACGTTTGCATCGCTGGCTCCGCTTTGTCCCCAGGCGTCCCCGGCAGCTCTGCTACGGGCGCTGCCCGAGTGCCGCGCGCCGGCGCTGCCCGGCCCCGCAGCGCGCTGGCAGGAGGGCGGCGTTCTGTCCTCGCGGCCCCGACCTCTCGCCCATCACCTGGTTCCTGGCACTTGCTGCTCACGTGCTTCGATTTCTGACTCTCCCGAGACCCGTGCAATCCGGCGGGAAGCGGTTACGAACCCATTTGCTGTGTTTATGCTTCCTCCGTTCAAGGACGGGCGATTGCAGCCGGTCCTCCCTCGCCCCCTCAGCACCCTCCCCAGCTGGGAGTGAACGTGAAAATAAAGGTTATCCTTGGGGAAAAAAATAAACGATGCGGTTTAACGGCCGTGTTGCTGCTTTGATGGCTATCTCATCCCGGCCCGGCCTCAGCGCGGAGTCGGGCACGAAGGGGCACGCGGGGCGCCGGAGCTGCTCCACCCCTCGCGCTGTTTACACCAAACACGTGCCCTGCGCGCAAAGGGCGCATTAAAAGCCGGGGCAGCGGCTGCAGCCGGGGCAGCTGGCGGTGGGGCTGCCCCGGGGCGGGTGCATGCTGCAGGTGGGGCTCAGCCTGCCCCGTGCCCCCGGGGGGGCGGCCGGGGGCTTCGCTGTGGGGCCGGACGGGGACGGTGGAGGTGGCGATGGCACTGGCACCGCGCAAGGTGGGTGAGCGCCGTGCATGTCGCGCCGCAGAGGATGCGGCTGATCCAGAACACCCAGCATGAGGTGCGCTGGGGCAGGGCCATGTGCCTGGCCCCGCTGCCACCCGGGCAGAGCCGGGGTCACCCCGGTGCCAGGCTGGGGACGTGTCCTGGCCCAGGGACGTGTCCTGGCCCGGGGACGTGTCCTGGGCTGGGCGTCTGCAGCCAGGTGGGCTCAGGGTGATGCACTTCGGCGTGGTGGTACCCAGGGCTGCCCTCCCGCCGCACCCACGGGGGGATCTGGGAATCGTGGCGGTACCTAGAGGTACAAACAACCCTGCTGCAACCCTGCTATTCATTTTAGCCTGGTTTGTTCGGCCGTGAGACCGTGCTGAGTGTGTGTCTGTGGCCCGCAGCGCTTTTGAACCTGTCGGTCTGCCTTAGTTCCAGCCCGACCGCTGAGAGCAGGGAGTCTGCCGGCGCTGGCTCAGGCCCTACCCGGAGCCCAGCCTGGCCCGCGGGCCGTGCTGAGCCTGAGCCGGGCAGAACCGAGCCGGCACAGCGTGAGCGGAGCCGGGCCCAGCCTGGGAGCCGACCCTCGCCACGCCGCCGCGCTGCCACCTGCGTGCGGCACGTGTGGCTGGGGCCGCGCTGTCCCACC
Source organism: Chauna torquata (assembly GCA_013399475.1). Lineage (NCBI taxonomy): Eukaryota > Metazoa > Chordata > Aves > Anseriformes > Anhimidae > Chauna > Chauna torquata. The sequence goes on from VXAL01009998.1 coordinate 2,763, forward strand.
GTGTCCCCTCGCGTCCAGAGAGCTTTGGCTCTGCGCAAATCCACGGAGAGGGAGCCGAGGCTGCCCGTTCCCCCGGCTAACCGAGCACACCCAACAGGACGCAGCAGGGCACCGGCACGCGTGCTCAGCGACCTCACCCCGGCCAGCCCGCAGCCGCTGCGCACAAGCCGCCAGGCGGAAGCGTGCCGGGTTTGGGGCTGAGCTCTGCCGTGACCCCGAGCAAAACGCCTCTGGTTTCGCCCTAGGAGGAGCTCAAACTCTTCCTAGCGCACAGCCCTCTGCGTGCCCGCGGGTCCCACCTCCAAGTGGCTCCCCAGACGTTCGCCAGCCCTTGCGTGTGGTCGCCTGGATGGGGTCTCGCCGGGTGCACGGGGACAGGGACCTTGTTGCCGGCTGTCCCCCGCCCGCGCCGGGCCCTCCGCCCGAACCTTCTCCTTGCGCGCTGCCGTGGGCTCTGGCACCCGAACGGCCGGGGGCCAGGGGCAGTTTTGCCTGCTCCATCCGCGCTGGCAGCGCCTGGTCCGGGCTCTGCCCTCGGGAGGGGACGTGATGCCGATGGTCCCCCTCGGCCCCAGCATCACGCGGGTCCCCGCCGCCCGTCGGGCCCCCCCAGCTGCCGTCCAGCGCCAGGCTGTCAGCGACGCCCCAGGGCCGGCTCCTGCTCGGCGGTGGTGTCAGCTGCTGCCCCGTGGTCACGCCGCGGGACGGGGGCTGCCCCTGCGGCCTGCACGTCCCCACCGCAGCCGCTCACGGCCGGGGAGGGGAGGCAGGAGCTGCGCGAGGGTGCGGAGCCCGCGTGGCTCTGCTTTCGCCAGGGGGACCGGCCGATGCCACCGGACCCGTGCGAGGGCAAAGCCAGCAGCTCCAGCCGGGCACAGCCTCCCGAAATCCCTCCCTTAGCAGGGGGGGCAGTGACGGCTGACATACACGGTGCTGTACGGCCCCCAGGCACCGTCAGGCAGGGTGGGACGCTGTCTCCGGGGCGGCGAAGCGTGGTGGATAAACGGCCTTTGTCCCGCAGCGATGCTCGGCTCGGCTCCAGCCACCGTCGTGACCACGTCGGAGGCTGACACCTGGGACATCGACGCCTCCTCCTGCCGGGGCTGCGGGCAGTTTGTGGACTGGGACAGGATGCCGGGCCCGGAGCACCGGGGCGACGTCCCCAGGGACATCCTCAGCAAGCCCCCGAAGGAGCTGAAGAAGCTGGCGAGAGCAGGCTGCCTGGCAGCGAGCCGCGCTCTGAGGGCCCGGGCCTACCACCAGCTCAGCCGGCGCGTCGCCTGCCGCCTCGTCACCCCCGACGCCCTCGTCTACAGGGACGTGGCGAGCCGGCTCTTCGGGAAGCAGAGCGCGAGCTCCCACCCCTTGCCCGACTTCCTGGAAGGCAGCCCCGTGCCCACGTACTGCCTCAGCCCGGAGGGGGTCACTGCCCTGAGGAAGATCCTCGTCTGCCTCGGCAGCCTCTTCCCCGACATCACCCACAGCCCCGTCCTCCCCTCGCTGGTGGCCCTGCTGCTGCACTACAGCGAGGACGAAGCTCAGTGCTTCGAGAGCATCTCTCGCCTCATCGCCAGCAGTGCCCCCCATGCCAGCTACGTTGACCAGTCCTTCCTGGCCCACCGGGCCTCCTGCATGACTTTCGGGGACCTGGCCAACAAGCACTGCCCGGCGGCTCACAGACTGATAGCCAGCACCTCTGAGAACGTCTTTGAGGTCTACTCCGAATGGTTATCGTGGCTCTTTCGTGACCTCCCCTTCAGCTACGCCATCCGTGTGTTTGACGTCTACCTGCTGGAGGGGCAGAAGGTCCTCTACCGCATCGCCCTGGCCTTGCTGAAGCAGTACAGGCTCTCGGTGGCCCCCGCCGAGCTGGAGGGGGCCGACATCAGGGCGGGCCTGCAGGCTTTCGCGCGGAACATTGCTCAGCACGTGACAGTCGACAAGCTCCTGGAGAGAGCATTTGGCATCCGGCTGTTCTCCCGCAAGGAAATCTGGCTTCTGCAGATGGCCAACAGGAAGGCGCTGGCGGAGAGGGGCATGACCATGGCGCGGGGCAGGTAAGGAGCCGGCGCGGGCCGGTGATGGGGCAAAGCGGACAAACGACGAGTTACAGCGGAGCTGCGGCACGGGGGGAGCTGCGGGCATCTCCGCTGGCTTTGGCTCCGCCGAGTGCCTCACGGCCTCCGCTGGGGGCCTGCCCCGGGGCTGCACCCCCGCGGGCAGGCGGGCGCCCCGGCTGGGTGCTGGCGGGCACCTCCCTCGCGCAGGCAGTCCTTCCAGCTGGCCGTGGACGTGCAGAGCTTCAGCTCCGGCGCTGTAACGGCGCAGGAGATGCGCATCGTCTGGTCCTGGATCCCCGAGCGCTTCTCCCTCTTTCCCCCGCTGCTGCTCTTCTCCACCTCGGAAGATGGGTGCAGCCTGCAGAGGTGAGCGAGCTCTGCCCGGTGGGTCGGGTCGGGTCAGACGAGACGGACATAAAATTGGGGAAAGGCTGCTGGCGTAGAAAGGAGCACCTGCAGCGTCTGCGGGACACAGCCGAGGTCTCCTGGGGACACCCCTGGGCTCGCTTCGGGGGGCACAGCGCTGGCTCTGGGGAAGGAGACCCCTCTCACGGCGTCGTGCCGCGCGGGCAGAGCACGGGGCCGGGCAGGGCGCTCGGCGCCCGCTGTGGGGGGAGGACATCAAACCCTGCGGGCAAGCGCGGGGAGCCCGAGTGCCACGGGCAGTGCCCACCCTGCAGCAAGCAAGGGGGCCACCGAGGGCCCCCTGTGCCCCTCCGGCTCTCCGGGGGGTTAATGGCGGGGCCACAGCAGCACTGCCCTGCGCGCACCACGAGCGTGCCCCCCGGCCTGGGAGAGGCGAGCGGGGACCCCACAGCGCGATGTCCCAGCCCCACAGCGCGATGTCCCGGCCCCACAGCGCGATGTCCCGGCCCCACAGCACGATGTGCCAGCCCCACAGCACGATGTGCCAGCCCCACAGCGTGATGTCCCGGCCCCACTGCACGATGTCCCAGCCCCACAGCGCGATGTCCCGGCCCCACAGCGCAATGTCCCGGCCCCACAGCACGATGTCCCGGCCCCACAGCGCGATGTCCCGGCCCCGCTCCCCCGTTTCACATTACCAAGGCAGTGACAGGGCTCACAGGGTGGGTGTCGGGCAGGGGCTCGGGCTGCTGGTGGTGAGGAAGCACATCCCGATCAAATGCGAGCTTGTTTGGGAAACTGCCCGTGTGGAGCGGCCCCCCCCCAGCCTGGTGCTGAGGGTACGGTGGGAGGATTTTATGCTTGGATTTATCGGAGCGATTACCTGCTCCACCGAGCAAAAACGATGCCTTGAGAAGTGCCAGAGCCAGCTCCCCCGGTGCCTGCCCAGACAGCGAGGCTGCCCGAGCTACGCGGTCACGGCCAAGTGCTCCTGGTCTCAGGCTGCACCAACCCGGCCTCCTTGTGCACCCCCAGGTTCTACTCGTGCTGCGAAGGTTACGAACCGACGGTGCTGCTCATAAAAACAACGGCGGGGGAAGTAAGTGTCTCCCGAGCAGGGCGGTGGGCGTGCGGGTGGCGGTGCGGGGAGGCGGGCGGCTGCCTCCCTGCCCTGCACCGCTGGCTGCGCCGCGGTGCCTGCGGGGCACCGGCACCAAGAGCTGCCTCAGCCACTGGCTGACGGGGGCTGTTGGGGGTAAAGAGGAGTCCGGAGACAGAGAGAGGCTGTGAGAGAGACTTGTTTATTGCAAACGTGAGCTAAATCGTGACGCCTTTGCTAAGCAGACTTTCCTGAAGTCAGCAGGTGCTTTGCCTGGGCAAGGACTTTGCTTTCAAGGCCTGAAATGCAAGGATCTCGCCTTGGCTGCAAGAGCAGCCACGCGAGGGAAATGGAAGTGAGAGGAGGGCAGCTCTTGCAGTGCTCGAAAGTCGTGAAATAGCTGCGGAGATACCCGAGCCAGGCCTCTTCCCAGGGACTCTGAGAGCGGCTCGTAAACCCGTGTTTTATCTCTGCGCTCCTGTCCAACAGCAGAGGCAGGCTCTGGAGATTGCTCAGGCGTCCCAGAGGTTTATTGCCCAGCAAGCCCTGACCTCCCGCGCCTGGCACTTGAGGGCGGCGAGGAGATAAACGCCGCCGCCCCGGGCCCTGCGCAGCCAGGGAAAGGCGACTCACAAAACCGCGTTTCCTAGGACTCTCAGCTCGTTTTCTTCCTGGCGCAGTACCGAGGGCAGACAGAACCTCTGCCGACCCGGACGCCCGAGCGGTGGCCGCAGCGGAGGCTGCAGCCGGCGGTCCTGGGGCTCGGCCCGGCCCCCGCCGCCCCCCTGAGGGCTCCCGGTGCTCTGTCCCGCAGGTGTGCGGGGCATTCCTCTCCTCCGACTGGAGCGAAAGGAAGAAGAATGGGGCGACACCGGGCTTTTTTGGGACAGGGGAGTGCTTCGTGTTCACTGTAAGTCACTTGTTTACGGGTTTATGCTTATGGGCTTGTCCGTCGTTACTTCCTCCTTTGTTCCTCCAACGCGGGGCATGGTGGCACCGAGCTGCTTCCTTTGCACGGTCCCACCACCACCTCCGAGCTCCGGCAGGGGGGAGAGCATAGAAATTGCTGTGCTGGATGACAAAAAATGGAGAACCAGCTCCTGGAGCATCCGAAAGGGATGACAGCAGGGCAGTGAGTGCAGCAGGGAGGGTTTCTGCGCTGTCCCTTCTCTGCCCCAGGTCTGGACCCGGCACGCAGCGTTTGGTCCGCAGCCCGCCTGGCCAGGCAGCGATGCAGAGATGCCCGCAGGGACGGGGCTCAGTGGGTTCCTCCTGCTTTCCAGGTGCGGCCCGAGATGGAGAGGTATGAGTGGGTGTTCATCAAGAAGCCGGAGCTGGCCAAAGCCGTGCCGCACTCGCGCCAGCGGTCGCCTTCGCCCGCTCCCGCGTCCCTGCTCAGCTCCTCCCCGGACGGTCCCAGCACCAGCTCCAACCGCCTGGCCGTGCCCGCGCCGCAGCGGAGAGGCCGTCTGTCCCCGTTCCTGGCCATCAGGCATTTCCTCCTGCCTTCCAAAACAGCCTCCATGTTCATGTCTGGCTCTCGGGAAGGGATCATTATCGGTAATTACCTAACGGCAGGCACCCGCACCCTGCGTGCTGCTGCTTTGGCTGAAAAGAGCTCTCCCCAGGTTAAAATCTGAGCTGCCCATACGGGCAAAGACCTCTTGTCTTAGGGGAGAAGACAGGGGAGATGAAGTCAGCCCCCTCTTCCTCAAATTAGCAGGAGAGTGCAAGGCTGCACAGCGGCAAGGATGCTCCTTCTGAGAGCCCCAGAGCAGCTCCCAGCCGAGCGGGAGCCCCATACCCCAAACCTCCCAGCCAGGTTTGCACGCCTGGGGCTGCGGAGCCCTTCCTGGCCCTTTCCTCCGCTTCACGCAGGACTGAGAGGCGATGCGGGTGGGGAACAGCTCGGGGAAGGGCCAGGCATGGTCACCTGGAGCAGACGCACCAGCAGCCCGCCCGCGCTCGCCAGCTGCCCGCGACCGCTCGGCGGTGTGGCCGCAGGAAACGGAGCCGGGAGATGGGTGCGATCTGAGCCCCGGCCAGCGCCTCCGCTCGGGCAGCGAGGGCTGAGCACAGATCCCACCCGCCTGGCGTGCTTTTGCAGGTGGAGGGGGAGGCCAAGCTCTGTCGCTCGACGCCAGCCTGCTCTGGGGCCACACGGAGCACTGCGAGACCTTTGACAACCCTCCGCTCTGCCAGGAGAACTTCAGGGTGCAGCTCCTGGAAGCGTGGGGCTTCCAAAACACCTAGGTCCCCTGGGGCCGGCCCCTCACCGCGCCGCCCGCCGAGACCGGGACCCCGTGGCACCGGCTGCGGCCCCGGCCTGACTGCTGGTCTCTGCCAGCAGCATCACCTGCGCCTCTGCGGGCCGTCCTCCCCTCTGCTGCCGCCAACCCTGGCGGCGTGGGGAGGGCCGCGGAGCGCAGCGGGCGGGCCTGCAGCGACGCGTGAGGTCCCCTCCCGCAGCTCAGACCCAGCTCGCTCCACGGCTCTGTCCCGCTCGGGATGCTGGAGGGGAGGGGAGCCAGGTCACGGTTTTCTACACCTCCCTGGCCTGTCTGTGGCCTGGGGCTCTGCGGCAAAGCAGTGATACCACAGCACAGGCAGCCTCTGTGCGAATCCTGAGCCTAGGCAAAGTCCAACACCAAGGTGCAAAGCTCCCCAGGACTCCCCACACCTCGCTTCTCACCCCAAGCCCAAGCCCAGCCTTCGAGCCGTGTGTAGGATTTTGTAGCCTCTGGGGTTACCAGGATTCACCTGGGACCGGGCACCGATCACCATCCAAGACGGTGCAAAAGACTTCTTGTTTGTGGTCACCATCGCTGATCGGCTACTGGCAAAGCGCTGCCTGGCGTTCGTACGCCTGCAGCCCACTAGAAGCCCCAGCGGCGCACCTGCCGCGTCACCTTTGTGTCGCGCTGGGGACCCACGCCCACAGCGAAGGCTGATGTGAGACCGCAGGCGGGTAATACACGGAAGCTTGATTAACGTGCCCTGATGAAATGGGCTTGGGTAACAGGCTTGCCCTTTTCCAACAGGCAGTGTGAACACGTACGCGTCGGTAGGTAGGCCAGTGCCTTGCGGTCCGGCTGCGAACCGCCGAGAGGTCACTCTAGCTGCAGGATGAGAATGCGTCTGCCACGTCCAAACACTTCCCCCCTGTGGTTGTGCCTCCCGCGTATGCCATTTCTCGAGCTATTCCGGGCAGCAGGTGTTGCTGCTTTGGTGCTGGGGCATCCGGCGATGCCGGGAGGACGTGGGGAGGAGTGGGCAGTGGCAGCAAGCTCCTGCAGCAGCTGCCCAGCAGGCTGAGGAATTGCTCGTAGCCTTCCAAATGCATCCTGGTAAGGTAGAGGGGTGAGGCGCAGGTCCCCGCTGCCCCGAGCCTGGCCCGCGCTCACAGAGCTCAAATGGGAGAACACGGCGGAGTTGCTCTCTCCCTTGGTTTACAGAGCGCTGCCGCTGATGGTTCCTCAGTGTTCCTTGCTTCCCGTGATCCCGGGCCGGACCTTCCGTCCAGCTCAAAGCTTCCCTTGGGCATCCCTCTTTCTTTCCAAAAGGCTGTTTCCCTTCTCCACCCAGAGGTGCGCAGGACGCACGAGACGTCTGGAAATGCAAAACCCTCCATTAGCAATCCGGGCTGACCTTCCCGCAGCAGCCCCTGGCTCAGGCTTCAGCGCATTGCCTTGTACGGGGCAGGTCGGTCCCGTCTGACGGATCAAAACACCCGAGACTGGGATCGCTCTGTGCAGGCTGTGGATGCCTTCGGCGCGGTGGGAAGGCCTGCGAGTCCTTTTGGCGCTGCCGTGCTGTACACCCAAACTGCCTGCGGGTCTGAGCTGTAATCACGATGAACGCCAGCGCGCTTATTGCATTCGCTGCCTGAAATCTGATGAGTGTCTTTGCCATTTTTTTAAATGATGCTATAGTACTTTCTTCTCTACGCTTTGTTCCGTTACTGCATAAAGTTCAAAACTCTTAAATAAAAAAAAGTAAAATTAAAAAAAAAAAAAAAAGAAGAAAGAAACAGGCAGGGAAAGCAGAGGGGCCTGGAGGCTCAGGGGACTCGTGATGGGACATTCAGAGACCTTTGGCCTGTGTCGTGCTGGGACCTGCCCTGGGGCCGGGGCTGCCCAAGGGGCCGGGGCTGCCCTGGGGCCCCGGCTGCCCT
>VXAL01009998.1:10697-39054 GCA_013399475.1 Chauna torquata
TGGGGCACCTGAGGGAAAGTGGGGCACTGTATGGGGCACCTGGGGGGCCATGGGGCACGGCGGAGGCAGGTTTGGGGGCGGCCAGGACGCCATGGATCAGGTTTAGGGGCAGGCCGGGCGCCCTGGGGGGCAGGTGGGGGCCGCTGTGGGGCCGCGACGGCTGCGCCAGGCCCGGGGCAGCAGGTGTACGGGGGGCCTGCGCCCAGCCGGGAGCGGAGCTGCTCACAGCATCCCTGGCTGTGGGGCAGGAGCTTGGAGGGAAGAGACACAGACTTCAGAACGGGCGGCATCTGAATACCAGGATTCACTATTTATTTATTTCCAATTACCCAGCTTACTAGGGTGAGAGGAGCTTCATTTCAAAGTAAAGCCAAATCAGGTTGCACGAAACACAGCCATAAACAATCCGGTGACTCGGTGATGGGGCTGGTAATGGGTCTTCACCAGCTGCCCGGCTTCTTGTGAAATTTGCAGCTGTTTTGAGGCAGGTCAGGGCAATGTGAACTGGCGATGTGGCCTTCATAAATCAGCAGATGCTCCCGGAGAACGTGCTGCGATGCACGGCTCAGGCCTCAGGGCCAGTTAAATCTCCTGTTATCAGTAGGAAGCACAGCCCAAAATTTGTAAAGGTGACCCTTGAATTGTATACGGGATTGTTCTGCTGGATGGCTTTGGGTAGGAGCTGGAAGCCTCTGGGTTTTGCCCTCCTTGTGAAGTAAACCTTGAGCAATAAGAGTTTCTCTTGGGAAGCGTGATCAGGAAGTCCGCCCGTGCGGAGGTGTTGAATTTGCCTGAAGTCCCAGACTGTTGATCGTCAGCACGCCTTTCGCTTCCTTTCTTTTGTAGGTCACGTCCCGTTTGGCCTGATCTGTCACCCCGATAAGGAGCACCTTCTCTACCCGCTGGGATGTACCGTGGTTATTCAAGACCTGGCCAGCAAGAAGCAGACGTTCTTGCATGGCCACAACAACAATGTCTCCTGCGTCGTGGTGTCAAGGAGCGGGACGTACGTTGCCTCTGGACAAGTCACCTTCATGGGCTTCAAGGTGCACAATGCTCGGTGTTTAACCATGTAATATTGGCCAAAAATCGGTCAGTATTACCAGGGGTTGGCGTGCCAAGGAGTGGGAACACTTTTTACTTATTTTTAATTTTGTTAGAAAATAGATGGCCATAGTGGAAGGACACTGCAGAGGATGGGGAGCTGCGGCTACTCTGTTGATGGATGTGCCTTCATGTTTTGGCATAGCATTAAGCTTTCCCCCTAGGATCAGGGCAACTAGATTGAGGGATTTCTTAGTCCCAATCCTTTTTATCAAAAGTGTTGTGGACACGTGGCAGCCTAAATCCCATTAGACGTTAATTAATAAATGCTGTTATATTTAAATTTTTTGATGGTTTAATTTTTTAATGCCTATTCAAAAGACCCTGAGGCAGTAGGAAGGAATCAGGTATTAGTGTTTCCAGTATTTTAAAATCTAAGTCAAATAGTCTTCCATAAATCAGTGTATCAGGGTAAATTTTGATTCTGCAATGAAGCAGAGCTACTATACTGGTCAGTTGGAATGATGTTTTGTACAGCACCTAATCTGAAGCATATTCGTGTCATAGCACACTGGGCTGGAAAGAAGCTAACCTTCGGCTGGGCTGCTTCTAACCATTTCCCTTCCTGCCAGAGCACTTCAGCGTGTTGCAGCTAATGCTCTGGCTTTGACCTCTTCTGCTTTGGACTGCAGGCAGACATCATTTTGTGGGATTTTCAGAAGAAGGAGTTACTTGCTCGGCTGTCCCTTCATAAGGGTAAAATTGAAGGACTGGCATTCTCTCCAAATGACCTTTATCTCGTGTCGCTGGGAGGCCGGGACGATGGCAGGTAATGACTTCCCCTCCTGAACGCATGATTCCTGACCAGTTGTAGGGCACTGAAGAATACTGCTTAGGGAGTACTCACTCCTCCCTCTTTTGGCAATCTGATGCTTTCCATTGCTTGACATCTCTGTTTGGAGCATCCCGTCCTGTCTGACGGAAGCGGGGTTGGTACCCCAGAGTGTAGGGCAGGGAAAGACGAGGGGAGCAGCTAATTCTGAAGTTGGCTTTGTCACCCAGAAACGATACGTCAACTGTACTGTTAGCTGGCTTAACGTACTGTCCTGAAGAATTAAGAGTGGAATAAAAAGTTATTTTAAATCAGATTCTACCTAAGATACGATTTTAGATTTGCTGAGCAGGAGGAATACACATCCCCACTTCAAGAACAAAGGATGTAAGCTGCAATTCCATGTATTTGTGTTAAGGCTTTTCTTGGATAAAATATCTACAAGGTGACTTTTATTGCTTATCCTTGTAGGAACAGACTGCAGGAAAACAGGTTTATTCTCACTTTTGTGGTAAGTTTTTAAGTAACATTAAAAAGTGAAGCTGTTTAAAACCCCTCCTTCCTCTGCAGCGTAGTTGTGTGGAACATCTCACGTAGAGAGGCTGTCTGCGGGAGCCCTGCCTCAGCTCGGAGCGCGGGCAACGCGACCGTCGTCGAGTGCTCCGGATGCAGAGACGAGATGTTTGTTACTGCTGGAAAGTAAGGTTTTATTTCGGTACAAGAACTCTTATGAGGAAAAGAACCGCTAGACCTATCTTCTTTTACAAAGAGCCTTTGCTTAAATACAAGGAAAGTTAAACAACAGTGTGCTCATGCTTTTTTTTTTTTTTTTTAATCTGAGTGGACACACGAATATCCGTCAGCTTGTCTCTTTAAAGCATTTCTGCTTGTTCTGTGCGTAAGAGTGTGCTTTCAAGGCAGCACACAGGGACCAGCATGCGCCGCTTCCATTCCTAGCAGGATTTTCTACTCAACATTCCCCTTGCAGCCTTTAATATATTTAGTTCCCAGTGTTCACCCAGGAAAAGCAGTCAATGGATGGTTCTGAGCAATGCCTTATTGTTATAGAAACAACAGTGTCTCACAGGTTGGTGGATCATCTCCTATCCTCAGCAGACGTAATGTACAGTTGGTCACTGGCTTGTAACAAAAGTTGATACAAAAAGTCGCATTTCGCATGGATTTGAGACAGCCCCTGTATATCTAGCCTGACATTTAAACCTGCTGAGGACCTGCAGCTCAATTTAGATCAGGGAAGGGCTTAGATGCTCTTGGCTGCAGTTGCACTTACAAGTGCTGGTCTTTGCAATTTCAGCACTTTGTAAAATGTCAGGGTGACAGTGTGTAACGATGCTATATTGGTTCCTAGTTGTCAATCAGGCTGTGCTAGAAAATAGTTGAAAGCGTCCCCTGCTGCTCATTTCCTGTTCTAAGAAACAGGATTCCCGTGGTGCATGTCTCTTTGGGGAATGAAGCGTCTAGGTTGTTACATACCCTTCCATAATCCCGGTAGATATTTTTGCTGAACCTTCAAGATTTTTGATTTATCTGGAAAGAAGTTACCATAAGAGACACCAGAAAAGACAAAGACTTACTTCTGGCCTCTGATATTGTTCTTTTTCCTCCTTATAAAAATTTCAGAATAATATAACCTCATAAAGGCTGTTTCATTCCTCTAGTAGTGAAAGAACTGGGATATTTCTGGGATCGATACCATGTGTGGATTTGATCCTGCTGTATACTTTCTTATAGTGGAACCATTCGGGTATGGGAACTGGATCTACCAAACAGAAAAATTCGACCAACTGAGTGCCAGACGGGGCAACTGAGAAGAGTGATCACAAGCCTTAAGGTGAGTTTCAGCCAAAGTGATTTGGCTGAACTAAGCAACTCTCAGCGGATGAGAGAAAGACCATGAGCTTTTCTAGTAATGCTGAAAGTGCCGATTATAACTACACGATGGCAGTGAAGTTGCTGAATGTTGGCTCATGGCAGATGGTCTGCCCTAGTTTCTTTGTCCTGGGAAAAGTGTTTTGAATGCTTCTTTTCAGAAGCAGCATGTATTTTAGTCAGAGGCTCTAGCACCCAGAGAATTCCACTTTTGCTTCAAAGTATTGGTTAGATTTGGTTGGAAAACATCGTACGTTGGGCAGTGTTACGGCTCTTTGTGTGGTGGGCTGAAAGCACTGGCTGTGTGCCCCCAGAGTAAATCCTGGCGATACACTGAAATAAAGCTGTTCATGGAGCACAGTGCTAGGCTGGGGACAAGTGGCTCGGTGTCTGGACCATGATCTCTTTTTTTACACTTTCCTACAGACAGCAGATGATGAGAACTATTTTTATGTCGGCACATCGAGTGGTGATGTCCTGAAAGTCAACACAAACAGCAAGCTGATGACTGAGTATGGGCCTCAAAAGAAGTTCAGCTTGGTGAGTCGCAGCTCTGTGACTTGAGTTTTTTTTCCTTATCCTCCTCTTTGTTAGTGACTGAAATTAGGGCGAGCTCCTGGAGAACCGTTACAAAGCTGATTCACAAACCAGCCTCCTTCAGGGAGGACGAGTGGAATGGGGGGTCGGTGTGGACGCGTGTGGCACAGTGGCTGTTCAGGCTGAAGCACTGGGAAGAGGATACTGTGAGTCGTTGAGAAAGCAGAACGGCAGCACGGTGAGGATTCACAGCTGGAGAGGAGCGAGGACCAGAGTAACGCCAAACTGAAGAGATGAAAGATAAAGGAAGAAACGAACAGGCTGTGCCCTGTGTGTGTGGTTCCCGTAATGAAACCAGAGTCCTGAGATCACAGTTTCGTGCTGTGCTGTTACTGCAGCTTGTTGTCCCCCCAGCTGTGCCAGCAGAATTGCCTGTCGGTTAGGCTAGATCAGGAATGGATTCAGCTGAAGAACAACACCTGCAGCAGGGTAATTTTTGCCAAGATATTATTTACAGCAGGGCCTCATGAACTGTTAACAGCACAACTGAAAGAGGCGGCTTGCTTCTTTGTATCAGAACTGTAGCGAAAATTCACAGGTAAAGCCTCTCGTTGTTGCTGAGTCTGACAACATAGCCTGGTTGCAGTTACCCCACCCCAGCTTCAGACGGAAATCGGTCTGGCAGACCTGAATGTTCCAGTCTGTCAATGACTTGTGTAAGGCTCTATAAAGCAGAATTTCTTCTTTTTCTGCCGTTTTTTAGTTCTAGCTCTTAGTGCTCTCATTGACCCTGCTTTGAGCAGGGGCGGGCTGCACTGGACGAGCTCCGGCAGTTCCTCCCAGCCCCAGCTGGTCTGTGATCCCATGGAACGGGCCCTCTCAGAGGACTTGTCTCAGTAACCAGGTACCTACTGCTTTGTTTAAAGCAGTGAGGATAACGTGTGCCCCAGCTTTGCCTTACTGAGTGCTGACACCCAAACTAGGTTTGAATAGTTGGCTTCGTGGGGTCAGGTTTTGCTGGGTCCCGCTAGACTTCGGTGGGATTTCTGTGGCACTGGTCTCGCACTAGAGCACAGAGAAATTAAAGCACAAAATTTGCTTATTTTTGGCACCCATTTTGAGAGGTTTGGTCCCCACCCTTTTCCAACCGTACCTGATATTATGTTGCTTTCTTATGGATTCAGACATGGCTCCGAGTGACCTTATTTGCAGACCTCAGTGATCCATGCTTGTGAAAGTCAGTCCCCAGAGTCTGGGTTAGCACCTGAGGAACACACAATTGGATGCTGCTTGGAAAAATCTGTTTAAATTACTTGCTCAGCATCGCAAGAATTCTGGCAGAGGCTGCTATCTAGAATTCAGTCTTCTGGGCCACGTTAAGGTTTTTCAGTCAAGACATGATCTGTTCTCTTTTTTTGTTCTTTACGAGTTATTTGCATGCTCTCGTCGCGCGTTATTACATTATGTTAGTAGAGATCCTGACTGATCTCTCCAGTAGCTGCAGCTTCCCCACCGATGAGGCAGAGGTCTTACTGAGAAAGGTAGTATAGGTAATACAATTAAATCGTTTATTATAGTGCTTACATGCAGCTGGGGCAAAACAAGGTTGCGCAGTGCACATTGGTTCTGTCGCTTTTTACATTCTGAGTGCTCGGCTTCCTAACCTCAAAGTTCCTTTAACGTAGCTTTGTTTGTCTGTCACTGGGACTCATGGGTCTCGCTGTAACGATCCCCAGACAGGAATGTCTTCTGAATGAGGAGCTTTTGGCCTTTCACTGTTCAAGAATTCGGCTTGCAGGGAGCTGTAATGATAAACAGTCAGGAACAGATGGAACACTTGCTCATGATTTCTCTTTATTTGTTGCTGTAAAAGACTTCCTGTAGTTTCTCAGTTTGTAGCCGGTGGAGGCGGTGATACCTAAGGAATTCAAACAGTTCCCTGAAAAACTTTCTTGCGTAAGGTTGAAGGTACTTTGTGATTCTATTAGAAACCATGAAAATTAGTGAGCAATGAGGGAAGCAATACAGATGGAAGTTCTGAAGGTACTGCTGGGGCTGCCGTGGGGAAATTGTCCTAGAAAGAAGCAGACCTTGTTGTTAGAGCAAACACGAGACTCACAAGAACTGTGAGAAAAATTCATCAGTAAACCCCAAAGAAAAAGCCATTCTGGACTTGTTTTTCCAAATCCCCTGGACTTTGCCTGTGCCAACACGCGTGCATACGAACCACGTACATGCCCGTGCAAAATGTAGTGTTTCTTGCATTACAAATGCATGCCCACATCTCTGGGATAACTTGGAGCCACTGAATTTTTAAAATATATTTCGATTTTTATCTATTCCAGAAGGTCAGAGAAGTTTCGGAACACTTGGTTTTCCCACTTGCGTTGTAGGAATATAAATCGTTTAACTTTGTCTACGTATTAAATGACAGGAATGTATGTACTTTGTTTTCCTGATAAGAGTTCGGCAGACTCGTGATTTCTAACATGCATTAGAGCTCTTGTGGGCATACCTGTACTGTGTGCTGGTGCGACAGTCCTCCAGCAGTCCTCCTGCAGTGTTTTGCATCCACACGGGACCCATGTCCTGCCTGATCTGTGCCGTTTCCTGTGCTGAGGTCTTGGTGATTGAATATCCCCTCCCTTTTTAAACGCTGGCGTGCCTTGACTCCTGTACGCAGCGTTACGTGCGCCTTTCCTGGAGCGCCTGCTTGAAGCCGCACAAGGTCCTGAACTCCCTCGCCTTCTGGGGTGAGGGAGGTGCCAAATGCATTTGGAACAAACCTTCGCAGAAAACATGCTGTTGAAACCGTCGCCAAAGAAGCGATCAAATAGGGTCGTTAGCAGGGTGCTGTGCGATTTGGGAGTAGAAAAGAGAGCCTAGGGCCTCTTAGTGAAAAGCAGAGGCTCGAGGCCAGACCGCAGTTCCATCCGTACTATGAGGAGCTTTGGAGCATCACTGGCTTCAGCTGGCATTGCTTCTGATAGTGGAAAGATGAAAAATAGGACCTTTCACTATGCAAGCGACTGACAAGATGCTAGGGAGAAGAGAAGATCCGGAAGGGGACGTCACGGCTCTCTGCCAGCCTTGTGGATGAGACCTGAGCTGGTAGGCAATAATCTGACTTAAATTTTGTTCTGTTAGCGTTAGGTAATGGCGGCTACTTAAGAGATACCACTGGTTGTTCTGGGAGGAGGAAGAGGCAGGAAGACAGCCACGTTGGAGAGACTATTTGTAATTTCCACCCAAGCTCCTCCTTTGCCCTGTTGCTCAGAATGATTGTACGTGTTTGGACATTTCTGTTCACAGGCTTTTCTGTCAGGTGCTCAGCCTCGTCACACTTCCTCCCCTTGCTCGTTTCCTTCTGCTCTCTTCCCTGTCTCTTACCGATGCAGTTTCTGTGTGCCTGAAATGGGAAATTCATCAGGGTCCCAATGTAAAACTGCGTTTTTGCAGTCAGTGGGAATGTGCTGGTGCATTTTTATCTCCAGCTGCTCTCAGATCCACTCCCGTACTCTCCAGCTCTCCCTTCCCAGCTCTGTACTGTGATTCCCCTTCCACCCACCCAGTGCACGTCCCCGCACACAAATAATGCGTTGTCACTGGGCTGTCAGCAAGTCCTTTTGGCACACAGGTAGGAGCTAATGTTTTGTGACAGAAATTTCCGATTGTAGCACAGCCTTTGATACCAGCAGAGCACTTTGCAGGCATTTTTTTCAAGTAAAAACCACAGCATTTATCAAAACGAAACTATATGCAACCTTGTTTTTACAAAATTTAGTACGTCATATTGCTAACCTGAGGAAAAGCGTTGTGTTTTTTTGGTTTGTTTGTTTGTTTGTACAAAGCTGTGCGTATTTCGCAAGACATCTTTTGTATCTTTGTCTGTGGCACGTGGTACTTCTTGCACCAAAAATTCTTACCTCTCTCACAGCGCGAAGCAAAGCTGCCGCACTGCTCGCCTCGGGAGGGAGCCCTGCCCTCTCAGGCTCGGCACGACTGCTCCAGAGCACGTCGGCTGGGACGGGCATGGACCCTCCTGGCCGGGCACCCCCCTGCTCCCCGGCAGGCATTAGCTGCCCGGCCTCCCTCCCTGGGGAGCCGTCCTCATCGCTTCCTTGCAGTTCTGTCTGACGAGATGCACGTTGCTGAACGTTACCCTGTGTCTCGGCAAGCCTTGCTCACCCGTGACACCAGGGAGTTACGAGCCAGTGGCGGACCGTGACACTCTGAGCCTGGAATCCGTGGCGACCCAACGATGAGCACGGCTTTAAAGAAAGAGCTTAGGTACTGCCTGGGCGAGGAGAAGATGTTTATTGAAAACAGTTTTGGTCGGCCTTAAAGGAACTTTGTCTTTAGATATATAAGAATGTGTTTATTGTGTAGACATGATCTGAAGATTTCTTTGTTTCTGTTTTGGAGAGGAGTGGCACTTCACTGGTGTGAAGCAACTCGTTTGCCATCTAAATGGAGTTAAGTTTAAGTGCATTTCTGTGATGTCTAGAAATACTGGAGTAAACAGTAAAATTAATTTTATTGCCATCGCAGGCTTGAGGAGCTATAAGGCAGCCATTCAGATGCAAAGCGGGATGTACGACTGCACATGGATTTTCAGAAATAGTTGGGTGTTTTGCATTGTAAACGAAATATTTAAATGAGGTGTGCTGGAAAAGTTCATAGAGCACTGGAGAACTTTGCAAAAGACCAGAATGGGACAAAGAGCGAGTATCCCTGCAGGGAAGGGAAGGGAGGGGAGGGGAAGGGGCAGGCTGGGTTTGTGCTGGTGTCTTTATTTGTAATCATACTTCAAAGCAGTGGTGGCTTTTTGTAAGAAGTAAATCATGAGTGGCGATATTTTTAATCTCCTACGCTAGTCTCTGCGTTTGACCTACAAGTGGACTGTCAGGATTGTAACGTAGGGCATTCGTTGCATCATGAAGGTGAACTGCTTGTCTGCACGAATAAGTGCAACTTGCAGAGCCGTTTACTTGTGGTGGTTCAACGAACAGACCGGACAAGGAAGAAGCACAATTATTAAATTGAGGTTGAAATCAAACTCTGATTTTGAGAGCCCAGCAATGAATCCTGCAAGGAAACACTTCAAGGGGTTTCTTTTTTTCCTTAATAATACCTGCTTCTCTCCCAGATTAGAAGAACCAAAAAGAAGAACTTGAAAAAGTCAAAGTAGTGTTGGCAGTGCTGTAAAAATCCTAATTTATTAGCAAGTAGTAGAGAGCTGTGATCAGGTAAACTATGTAGTCTTGAAGAAAGTTGACGGGCCTGTGATAACAGGGGCCTTGTACAGTGCTGCCAGTACCTCGTAGGAAATTTTGCAAAACGTTGTTTAGGAACAGTTCTGCTTGTGGATCATCTTTTTAATTTAAAAAAAAAAAAAAAGAAAGAAAGTGCCTTTGTTCTTGTGCTTTTGCTAAGAATATTTGCATGAAACCTGGCTTCCTGCCTGGCAGTGTTTTGGTAGCATGGCATCAAATCCTCTGCGGGTGCCGCGTTTTTCAGTGATTAGTCCTGATACTACAGGAGCCTGTGGACGTGTTACTGGTGGAGACAGGCTAAGAAACGCAGTGAGATTCAATTATAAATCAGGATTTTTTTTTCCAAGTTTTTTTTTTTTCCCTGCAGTCCGTATTTATTTGATCCTAAGGTTAAGTGGTCCTTAACCCGCGGCGTAGGCGGGTGCAAGGCTGCCTGGAACGCCAGCTACCCCGGGCCACAGGTGAGAAGCTGCAGCCGAGCGCTTGGGGACAGCTAGGTGTGAAGAGCCCATCGGTTGGAAATGGTTTGCTCAGTTGCATTCTTGCTGTTGAGGTGCTGGACAAAAACAAACCCCCAAAATCGTAGTGATACTGTATAGAATGAGGAATGAATCTATTTTAGGCAGTTACGTATATGGTGTTTCTTTCTCCAAAAAGTGTAAGCAAGAGTTTAAAAAAAACCAGTTGCTTCTGTTTGGTTGGATAACTGAAGCAAAGTAATTTTTCCAAATTCAGCAGACTGGGTGGTTTTTGCAGCACCCTTTCGAACAGCATCCACCTCTAAACAGCTCAAATGTCAATTCTGTTTTCTTCTCTGTCTTGACTTCCTCTCCCACCGTCCTTAGAGCTTTAGTCCTTTCCAAAGAGAAAATTAACACTTTCTGGCTTTCATTCTTTTAAACTCTCTGCAAGTGTTTAATCCTGACAATTTGCCAGGGTTAGGCCAGGTTAATGCTTGAAAAGAACAGGAATGCCAGATGCTACTGCTTAGACCTGAAACTTTGTCATAAAACGCTGACACCGACATTTGTTCAAAAATCACAGGTCAAGCCCGTGCCAGTGATTTCTTCTTAAAGAGTAAATGCAGAATTATTCGGATTTTCCTGTTGGTTATTCTTCTCTGAGAATTCACTTCTCTGTGCTTTCGCAACACTAAGTGCTAGAGTTCTGTTTCCAGAAGAAACCCCACCAAACGGGAATTGTTGTTTTCACAGAGCGGGTCTGTGAGCTCGGGCTTAAAGGAAAGAAGTCTTAGTGTTGTGAACTTGCTGGTACTGGCACAGCAGCTGGCAGCAGTGCTTATAAACCTAGGAAACGGCAACTGCTGTTGGAGCCGATACTAGAGCTTGACGGGTCGCGCTGAGCAGGCTCCCCTCAGCTCACAGAGCCTGGAGCTGCTGGCAGCTGGCCTGATCCCGAACTACTGGCGGCAGTGGTCTCCTGCTCTCTTGCTGAGAGGGGAAGTGCCTCTTGTACGTGCTTGCTTTGCGACAGAACTTAGTTTTCAGTCCAAGTTTTGACAGCGTAAAGCTCCTTTGTTTTCTTTCCTTTTTTTTCTTTTTTTCTTTTCTCCCTTTCACTCGTGCATTTGCTCCCCCAAGCCAGTGGGAATGTTTTTCGGAGTGAGAGTAGCAACGTTTGACCCCATACAAGTACTTTCACCCCTCTTGCAGCCTATTTTGGAGTGTTAGAGATTTGTGAGAATTAATCTGTTGCCTTGTATATGGGAGACTAACGTTACGTGACGGGTAGCAGAACTGAAGCAGAGGCTGACTTGTCTGATTCTGGAAATGCTGTGGCAAGGCTGAGGATTGATTTTTTTCTGACTGTAGTCTGGTTCTTTAGCTGCTGAAAAGCATTTCTTTTCTTTATAACGTCTGATCTCCTGTTGTTTTACTCATCTTAGTAAACAGCAGAAACCTGTGTTGATGGGCTGACTAATTTCCAAAGCTTTTCTGTGACAAGTGTTTTATTACAGGTACGTGGGAGATGGAATTGCATATTTCAGACAGCGAGAGGGGCCTGGGACGCAGAGGATCTGTCCTAAAAGCAGCTTTGTGAAAGGATGCTTAGGCTGAGTTTCATCTTCTGTTGTTTTCATGTCTGATAGATAAAGAACCAGTGGAAGGCAAAGTGGAGGCACTGGTACAAAATGTGTGTATTGCTGGCTGGAACAAGGTAGGCTTGAATATGTGGTCCCAGCTGCGCTGCGGGGTTCGTCTTGATGCTCTGTACTGGCTCTTGAAACACTTGTACTGTAGATGTTCACATCTGCCTGTAATTAACGACTCTTTTCTTCCTTTTCCCTCTAGAGAACCACTTTTTTAGCCTAGGTCAGTCAAGGAATACTGATAAAGCCGTGTTTGAGTGACGTGAGCACCACCACAGGGAGCATGATAGACTCCGTTGTGCTGTTCAGCATGGCTGCGTCAATACAGAGACTCTGCCCCCATCCAACTGTGTTTTAATCTTTCCTCCTAGGGAGTCACAGCTTTGCTTTTGCTGAAGACAGGAGATTTGATAGTTGGCACCGGAGGAGGGATTGTAGCTCTCTGTAAAGGCTCAGACTACAAAGCAATGAAGTGAGTCTGTAGATGGGAGAGTCAGAAGGGCGGAGGTGATGCTTCCCCCTAAGGGGCATGGTGTAAGAACTAATCACTTCTACGGAACGGCGTAATCCAAGTAAATCTCAGTTTTTCAGTCCTGCAGGTAAAACAGATGTTGTTAAAGTAGACGGTGTGGTTCCAGCATAATGAATTTGAAGCAGATTGAAAATTACTGCACGCTTCTGCATAAAAGTAAATTGCCCTACTCATAGTTCATTTTAAATGACCATTGTTTCCTTCGAGGCATTAAGATTCAGATGCCAAACTGATGTAAAGTGAGACAGGTCTCTTGAAGTCAGTAAAATTACGTTCACGTACACCACCTGAGGAAGATTAGTATTTGCCATTTAAAAAACGTTTGTTGGAGGACATGGGACTGTAAAGGAGTGCTCTCACTGATTTTGTAGGCACGTCCCAGAGTGCTGGAGTCCTTGCAAGGCTTTTTTCTGCATACGAAATAGGAAGCTGCAGGCTTCACTTTTCAGTAGCTGATTTGAAAATTGGGCTTGCAGCTAGTCATGTTGCGTTGTTTGAATAGCCAGCTTAAGCATACGGCTCTGAAAGCTTAGCTTTGTACAACTTAAACTATTCCCAGAAGATCTAAACTGTCTGGAAGTATTCTTGAATATGGGATATTTAAGTGCACTTAAGCAAGAATAAATTCTGCTTTCTTTTAACAGGAGGATTCAGGTTCAAGGTGGTGTCACTTCCCTGACATGCAGAGGTCAGGGTCACCAGTTCTTTGTGGGGACGAACACGTGCCAGATTTATCGAATTAACTTCACTGCGTTTAAAGAGGAGCTGATTGCCACCTGTCATAACGAAGCCGTTCACGACATCGTTTTTCCGTTGTGAGTATAACTGGCTGGGATGCTTTCGGCTGACGAGGAAGCTGCAGGCAAGGTCAGGATACCTGTGTAACACCTTTTAACCAGCAGGAACCCAGAGCCTATTAACATCCTGAGGGGATGATTTATACAGGGAGTGCTGGCATCTACCAGGGAAGTGCAAGGGTGACGGTAAAGCAGCTGCTTAGAAGCAGAAGGCAGCAGTTCTGTTTGAGAACTGGAAAAATCATCTATCTACAGGAAGAATTCTAAATAAGAAGACTAATTACTGATGTTTGGGTAACAGCAGTGATGGCAACCTCCCCCCTTTCTCCTGCGGTTGATGCTGTGAGACCCGGGCAGCTTTAGTCTGCCGTTAGTGTGAATCTTGAAAATCTGCTTTTGTGTATCCTGTTGCAGCTGCAGTTTGTAGAGGTGTCCGCTTTTCCACCCACCTGTAACGTCAGCTGAAACCTGACTAACGTAGCTGTTCAAAGAGGCTTTTGGGGCCTCAGCCTCACTTCTAATTTCATGTTCAACAATATGGCGTGTTATATTAAATTCTAGGCTTGTGGTGTGAGATGATCGGTGTACTGGTGCGGCTTCTGTCTGCATTCGTCTCGTGAACAGACAGCAAACGTTCCCCCTTTCTGTATAGTAGGATCATGACATTTTATGAAAAACAAGGGATGCGTTGTTTCCTCCCCAGACAGAGGACGGTAGTTTGATCTCAAAGAAAGTTTTGATTTTTGGCGTGCTGTTGTTGCATTCCTTCTCGACACAGCACGAAGTATCAAATCTCATCACGATATAACAAAGTGTACTGGGTATTAACAAGGAGTGCAAAATGCCCTTCTCCCTGCTTGTCACCAGCCTGAAAAATCCACGTCCTTCTGATTTAACGAGTAAATCATTTGGAGCTTTAGAGTAATCTGATGCTAATACACCCGACTTGCACATCTGTGTCACGGAGGTATTTGGGTGAGCTGAATTTAGTGATGATTGTAAGGACTACATCCTTACACGCGTATTTTAAACTTTTTATTAACTGTTCTTGAACAGCACACATCACTGATTTGGAAATACAGGCTTAATTTCCCTGTTCTGGCATATTTCAGAACACTTAAATTGCTGATGTTGTTCTGTTTTATAAAGCACCAGCACAAGCTTGGCTTCAAAGAGGCTAAACTTTTGTTGGGCCAGTTTTCCCTGTCCTGGTTCATCTTTCCGTGTGTTGATGGTGATGTTGAACAAAAGCATGTGGTACCTATCTAGGTTTCACTCTCTGACGTATCCAGAGTATATGTGGCTTGGTTGTCTTCATGCATAATTAATGTCTCATTTTACGCCAGAGAGAGTTAATCTCATCCTTCAGAAAGTGGTGGTGGTGGTGTAAAACCATGCCCTCCTGTCTCCTTTTGTTTTTTGTTAACTTAAGAGCTTACGTCAAAGTATTCAGTCCCATAGTTTTTGAAATATTGCAGGTCTTTTTTGTTCAAACATGTCTACCAAGTTATTACGAACAGTTCTTCCACCATTTTCTCTGTTGCCTTCAGCAATGCTGAGTAGGAATCATCCAGTAGGCAGTCAGCACCTCTACACACACTTCTCTCTATCATATACAACAGGAAGAGTTCTTTTAGTTTCACTTTAATATAACTGTTCCTTAAAATTAATCTTTGCATAGAAACCAAACCGGGGAATTTTTTGTGATAAAGGTCTTTGTCTTACCCGTGGTGGTCCTTATTGTGAAGATTACAGCTGTACGTTAGAAACAGCTGAGCTTTAAAGGATGGTTTAAGATCTGGTACAGAAGCTTTTTTCTGTATGCCTCCTCTTGTTAGCTCTTCTCTCTGAATTCCCCAGGGGAACTTCTGACTTGTTTGCTACCTGCTCCAAAAATGACATTCGGGTGTGGCACACCCCGGAAAACAGGGAGCTTCTGCGGATCGTCATCCCCAATATGACCTGCTGCGCCATAGAGTTCATGAGGGATGGCAAGAGCATCATTTCAGGTAACGGGCAGTCCAGGCCCGTGGGTGAGTCTCTGAGTGTTCCCAAATTTAATAAACATCATCGGTATATTCGAGTGAAGAAAGGTTTAAACTGCGAATTGTTCCAGTTCGTTGCTGTGACCCACCGGCCCCTTTGCTTGCAGTCCCAATGGACTGCAAAGTCCAAAGTCCCGCGGACTTTGCTCGCAGCCCCCAGTGTCCCGGTGCTGTAGTTACAGCGTTATGTGGAAGGCAAGATTTTGAGATCTTGCTTGGGATGCGAATTCCAGCAATTCAGAACTCAGTTCAGGCTGACTCGAAAGACCTAATTCTAAAATATTAACCCTGAGGCGTGGAAGAGATTAACCGATGATGTATGTAGAGCAACTTTTGCATGAATTTGCTGGCCATCGCCATATGCAGGAACTACTGCAGTTCTAGAGCAGCAATGCTGTCCCTCCACTATTACAAAACCAGTTTGCCCACAGCCAGAACCAAAAAGGAATTAAATTGTAATAGTTTATATGGGACTATATAGTATAAAGGAAGTTAATAAGAAAAGGGTTCATTTGGAACGTAAAGAGAAACAATAGCATGAGGAAAGTCTCTGCGCCTGGATAATCTGTTTCTTTATATTCATCAGCTTGGAACGATGGGAAGATCCGTGCCTTCATGCCAGAGACTGGACGGCTAATGTATGTGATTAACAATGCCCATAGTTTGGGAGTAACAGCAATTGCTGCTACAAATGACTGTAAATGGATCATTAGTGGAGGAGGTGAAGGGCAGGTAATATTCTGCTTTAAAAACCCGGAGCAGCTTTGTGCTCTCACCGCAGGAGCTGGGAGCTGTCTGTACCTGCTTAGTCAGAAAGCGAGCTACTCTCAGCTTTCACTTGAGCAAAGGACTGAGTTCGGAAATGTTACCCTTTGATATACGCAGACCTCTTGTTCTCAGAGAGTGTAATATGAAACAGTGCCCCAGTTTCTTCTGGCATGTTAGTCTTGGAAAATCCTTCTAATGTAGAACATGCTCTTAATCCTTTCTGTTCGTTTGTCTCTCCCCTGTGTTTGGCTTATCTGCATTAGTCACTGTGTGCAAGCCTGTGGCTGACTGCGCTCTAGCACAGATTTTCTTTCTGTCATTGCTTTGGAAGTCCTGGTCCTGTCCAATGTGACCAATCTGTATGAATTCATTTAATAGCACGAAATTCACTTTCTGTGGTTATATTGTCTGTGGGTAACTTCCTGATTTTCTGGGTTGGTGTTATCTGGTTTTGGTGGTGATATAAATATAAAACTCTAATAACTTGGCTTCTAATAAATTTATGAAAATGTTCCCATACGAATAACAATACAAATCGGGAAACATGTTATAGGCATCATACCCGTGCACTTCAGCAGTTTTCTTCTGGCAATATAAAACTAACACCATGTACTTTAGCTACTCCATGCACTTCACTTAGTGGCCTTCAAGAAGTGGCCTTTTTTGATCTGTAAAAAAGACACTCCTGTACTTTTTCCTAATTTTTAAATCATTTAAACACAATTTAAAAAAAAATGTATTAAAAATAAATTATTAGACTTGGAAGGCTCATAGTCTGTTTCTTGCTTTGCTTTGGACTTCCTCTCTGCAGTCTGGCAAGCACTCAGAACCAGACCTTTAAGTGTACCCTGACGGATTGAACCGCTCTTGTGCTTTGTTTGCGTACCCTGAGCATGCTGTTCAGTGCGCCACACTGGAGATTGCACAGGAAGTCTTGAAGAGTGAGGCATTGAACTTGGGCCTTCCAAATCTCAGGCTAATATCCTAATCAATGAACCATCTTTCTGACTCATTCCGTGCCTCGGCTCTCCTGTAGAGTGGTAGCAACAGCACCGCCTTGTCTGGCTGCATAAAGACATTAGAGATGATGAGCCACTTCAACCCTGCACTAATAAAAGAACAGTTAAGTACCTTGGCTGATCAGTGCTAGAGGATGCAGGAGACGAAGACCTAGTTCTGTATGAACACACAGAATGGCACAGGCTGTGGTTAGTTGATCTCTGAATTGAAAAAGACAGCTGAGACAGAACTAAAGGTAGAAGGCTGGGTGAGTAGAAACGAGAACCGTAGGGGAGAACTTGCAGCATTCATTCAAGACACAAAGAGGTGTTCTGAAATGCTGATGGTTCTGTCAAAATCAGTCATCTGAAAGCTGTGATGGTCAAGGTTGCTTAAGGGATCTGGATGCTCTCATCATTTAGCCGGCGGGAATTGGACATCCAGATCCAGATCCCGTAGGTAACTCGGCGTCAGACTTGAAAACATGGAAGGTCAGCGCTTTCTGCTTTTGATCTCAGCGTCTAAATTACTAAGTTTGCACTAGCATTTGACCTTAGTGGAATGTAAAAGCAACCTGATACCATGAAGTTTGGCTCTAGTGGGACAGTAAATGCAAGGTGTGAAGAATCAAGTCCTCGAAGCAGAAACTTTTCTGCTGGTAGCTCCACTGGGAAAAGAGGTGCTCTCAGGCACGTATTTCGCATCAAAGATTTAAAGAGCTGTTTTGTATTTACTTACTAGCATTACACGTGCCGCAAATATCATGTAGCTTTTCTTTAATTCAGTTTCAGAAGCCTTGCTGTTTGATCTTTAAAGCACTGCCAGAAATACATCATGGGCTAGGTGCTTATTCCTGAATGAGAAATGAGTAAACTGAAACACAGGAGAGTAGGGGCTTGCCAAAACATTATTTTAGGACAAATGGTCAGGAATTCCTGAACCAAGTGGATTACACTCTCAGGAACCCAGTTCAATTTTATGAGTCAGCTGCACAAGTAACTCATGGGAAAATAGAGACGGTCCGTTGAGATTCCGTTGCCATACAAGTTGTAAGAGAAACGCAGAGTTTAGGAACGCCTTAGGCATCCTCCTGAGCTCAGTCAGAACCAGGCAGTGCAAGAGCTGATGTTTGCTGCTGATTTTCAGGTGAGGGTCTGGGCAATTGGAGAGAAAACTCGCAAACTGGAAGTGATTCTGAAGGAGCACATATCTGCTGTGTCTTGTATTAAGATTAAGAAGAATGACCAAGAGTGTATCACAGCCAGCCTTGATGGGACATGCGTCATCTGGGATATTGTGTAAGGAGACAGATAAGTATTGCAACGCACTTAAAGTGCTGGTAATGTCTCTGTTGGGTCCCTGGGTCCTATTTGGGACACCACATGGTGAGGAGGAGGGGGAAAAAGAGCCTTAGAAAATGAAAATTACTAGAAAGAACAATCAAGTCAGGAAAAGTAGAACCTCCAACACTGGAAACTTTTCAGAAAAGTTTAGACAAGCATCGGTCCCGACTTGTTTTGTTGTATCAGGTCCTGCTCAGGCAAGGAGATGGAGCAGATGATTTCCTAAGATTCCAGCTAGCTTTGTTTTCCAGCACTGTATGACTCCTGTCAATCTATTGCGGATGTCTATATTTTCTGTGCTGTGGAAGGGGAAAGGACATTTTTGCATAGTGTAGCACCTAGAAAGCATTCTGGACTAAAAATCTTTTTTCATGTGACAGCAAATCAAAAGTCTTATGAGGCAGCTGTGGTGGGGAACAGAACTGATGACCGTAACAGACTTCATGAAACCCTGAACTCGGACCAATACCTGATAATGCCACGTAGAAAGAGATATCTGATGTATAGCACAGGTAGAGAGTTCAGGCAGTCAAAATTTGATTTTTGACCTTATTGCTCTATCCTGTTTTGGGGTGTTTTGCAGGCGTTTTATAAGAAAGCAAATGATTCTAGCCAACACGTTGTTCAAATGTGTGTGTTACCATCCTGAGGAGTACCAGCTAATCACCAGCGGGACAGACAGAAGGGTAAGCAAATCCACAGGACTTCTGTTGGCAGTAATTCTAGAACGCAAAGTCTGGTTACAGATGTTTCAAACAGCCAGGCCATGACTGAGCCAGGCCGTGCAAACTACAGACGGCTTCCTGCGGAAGCAGGGGCTTGTGATAAAGCTCCCACACTTTGATGGAAGTTTGTATTGCAGGGCAACACTGAAATCTTTGTGCTGTTTATGCACAACTGAGCTCTCATCTCTGGTCTGCTCTCTAGATTGCATACTGGGAAGTGTTCGATGGCTCTGCAATCAGAGATTTGGAAGGCTCGCTGTCGGGCTCCATCAATGGGATGGACATCACGTCAGATGGGGCGTACTTTGTCACAGGTGAGCGGGTGGATGAAACTAGAAAAGAGAAGGCTGTATTAAGACCAGGAAAAGCAAGGCAATGAACCAAGTGTCTCAGGGAAGGAAGAAAAAACTAAAAGGGAGGTCAGCTAAAAGGCGGAATAAAATGAATCACTGAAAAAAAATACTTAGGAAAAGGCTGTGGTTCAGACTTGGAAGATACTATGGTTCGGTCTTCCAAGATGTAATTTAAAGGTTAAGACAAGGTTCAAATGTCCCCAAGGGAGTACAGGGTTGCACCTTGCCCTGCTCCTCATTTAGTTCTGTAGCGTTCGCACTCGAACGGTTTGTTCAGGTGTCCTGCTCCAGAAGCCTGGCACGCTTTGTTAGTGTGCAGGTGGACGTGACTCCAGGCGCCATCCGGCCTCAGGCTCCCCTGATCCCCAGCACCGCGACACCTCGTCTGGGAGCCTAGTGCTAACGCAGGGGAGCCGTGGTGTTGTATATGTTGACTGTGGCTAAAACAGCAGGCTTTGTGTCAGCACCACTTCTTAGATTAACCCGGTAAGCCAGTGTTGGTTAAGAGCCTTTTGAAGGCTGCCGGTATCGGTACCAGTTGCCGGCCGTGGCTTGCTGCGAGCGCTCGGTGCAGGCCCTGAGTCCTCTACTGGCCACTGACTGCTTCAGCTGAACAGAAGTAGGCTTTGCCGTAGTGCTCAAGACAGCGTATCTCACCCTTCCTAAATCAAACGAATGCCAAAGTGTTCCCCTGCCTGCCAGCTGGGAACAAAAAGCAGCAGAACCCTGTGTAACCGTTCGTTCTTCCTTCGTGCCTGCTGCAGGTGGCGATGACCATCTGGTGAAAATGTGGGACTACAATGAGGGTACCGTGACTCGTGTTGGAGTGGGCCATAGCGGCAACATCACCCGTCTCAAGATCTGCCCTGGGAACAAGTACATTGTGAGCGTGAGTGCAGATGGTGCCATCCTGCTCTGGAAATACCCGGACTTGCCCTAACAGCTGCTGCAGGAGCTGCTGGGCTGCTGCTTCCTGGGCCAGTCCTAAAGGTCCTTTCTTCTTCCAGCTGAGGTTGTTTTAAAGCATTTGTACTATTACAGGAGATACCATTTTTCTACTTTCTGGTATAAATTTACCAGATCCTTCAGATATCCTCTCTAGCACTGAATAAATAGATCTGATTTTTTTTTTCAGGGGGGCTAAGACTTTCCTGTTCCTCTTAGTTTGGAGGGAAAGTATTCCTCACTTCTGAAAATCATCCAGGCTGTTGTTGTAACAGTGGTGTTTTGTTACTGCCACCATTCCTGACAGTCTCCTAGACTATTCTTGCTTGTATGACTGCTCGTTTGTGTGTGCCTCCTCTCTTTCTCTTCCCTATCCCCTTCTGTCCCTTTCCTTAATGAATAACTTGTTGTGTAAATTCAGTCTTCTGTGTTCATTTTAATTTGTCTGGTCCTGATTAAGGAAAAAGCTCTCAGCTCCAACTCAAGTGTTTAACTACAAAACCCTTTTGAGTCAAGCTTTTAAATCAATGTTCTCAAAGGAGTACGAGGTCTTTGGGGCTTCTTCATTTGCAGTGTCCAATTTAAAGCTCTGTTCAGAGGCCCGATTTTCAAGAGTGAAGGCACAGTCGTTTCTAGAAATGCCTGGATGTCCCCAGCTGGACACACTCAAATTCCTGGTCACTGGCCCAATTATAGAAAAGGGTTCCAAATACGCATGAAGTATGCATTTTGTCTGAAGATGAGTATCTGGTATCATGTCTGGTATTGTAACCAGCCGTTCTCAAGGTACTGTTTGTTTAAAGATCGGTGTAGGCAGCCAGTCTGTGAGGTGATGCAAGTGAAGTAAATATTTCTTCTGCAGGCACTGAAGGCCTGTGATAATTCTGTCATAAATTAAAATTGTAGCAAAATGTTGCATTCCTAATGTTAACACTTACATTTTAGTTAGCTAAGATGCCGATGTAAAGGCAGTGTCCCTTGGATACTGTCATACCGCGATTGGTAGCACTAGCTGTTTTGCTATGCAGTGGGGGATAGGCTTTTAAAGGTACGATTGCTTCTATGCCGCTGAAATGTTTTCTGCTCATAGCACACCCTTCTGGACTGGCTCTGGGCGCCTCTGTGCACATGTTGCCCATCAAACACTGCAACTCTCACTCCTGGTTGAAATCTCTCTGCTCTTATTAATGGAGCCTTGAGCAAAGGGATCAAGTCATTCCTTCCTCTTTTTCTTTGAATGAAGGACTCGCTGCTCGGCAGCAATGAACACTCCAGCAGGTTTTACAAGCTCTGCAGCAATGCTCGCTGTGGCTTGGATCGAACCACTGGACTGTGGGATGGACAGCAAAACATTTGTGCTTGCGTAGGACGATGAAAACAGCACTGTGTGAGAGCTAACCAGGCAGCCCCAAAGACCTGTGCCCTCCCTGCCCGGCCAGGACCAGCACGGGCAGTAGCGGGGCCGGCCGCCCCAGCCCACGCCGCCGTTAGCCCCGGGAAGCCCAGCCGGGGCGGCACTCAGTGCACCGCCGGCTGCCCGCGCTCGGAGGGAAGGGCTTGAGATGCAGATAGCTCTCCAGCAGTCTCACTTCAGCAAAGCAATTCCGTTCCCGCCAGGTCGCACCAAACCTTTCGTTATGGGCAGGAGCAGAGTCCAAGTACCTGGCGGGGCACCAAAATCCTGTTTCTGTGCGGCTGTTCCTCGGTGTAAGGACCAAGGCCTCCTGCGCTATCTGGTCCTTCTCAGCTTGGAGGCAGCAAAAGGAGATGGGCTTTCCTGGCTTGTGTGGCCACAGTCCCCTGCTGACTCTGGCGGACAGGAGTTGACATGCGAAGGGTAACCACGTTTTCTGTTTGCTGCAAGCAGCGAGGAGGCTCAGGCTCCGTCCGTTACTGGCAGCTTACAGGGTGGAAAACTGTGAGCATGGAGACGTGGAGAAGACCTGTCCTGCACCTTTCTCTCTGCAGTGTGAAGCGGCATCACTTTATTGAAACCAGCCCAAGTTGTAAGCGTGGACGCTGACTGAGTTCACTTGCTGCAGTGCAGCCAGCAGCGCAGCTCCGCCCGCACTGGTGTTGGGCGCTGCAGCAGCAGCGAGGCGTCATGCTCCTGGAGACCCTGGCCCCAGCTCCCCGTAGGAAGCCGTGCTGTCGTGTCTGCAGCTGCAGGGCTGGATGAGCACTGGGGGCAGGACCCCCACGCTGTACTTCCGAGGTGATAACCGCATTCTGGGATTTAGGCTGACTGTGAGTGGCTGTGTGACCTTTGAGTCTGTGACTGTAGTTGGAAAAGATGGGCAACCACGTCTAAGCCAGGTGCTCGCAAGCTCATCGACTTTCCAGGCAGCTCAGCAGCACTCCTTGCCCCCCGGCACATCTCCCAGGAGCGCTAAGAGCAGTGCATGCTCCTCACCCGCACAGCTGGGGTCCCTGGGGAGCCCCTGGAGCTTTACAAATGGATGTGACCTACAGGAATAACGCCGAGAAGCAGATACGCGGAGCAGCCTGCGCCTCTCTTCCACCACAAGTCAGGTTCTGTTTGGAAAACATGAACTGCAGGCACAAATTTCCCCATTATGCTCTTGCCTGATGGCAGGCAGATTGTGTTTTACGATGTGAATGTATTCGTTACTCCATCGTTAGTCATGAAGAGCAGCCCTGCTAATAACGGAGGTGTGCAATGCTCTTACACGGAGTCAGCCGTAACGAGTGCGCTGTTAGCAGACAGCACGGTGCAGTTTCACCCAGGCAAAGGGAGCTGATGCTGCTCCAGTCACATCGACGGCAGCGAAGAGGTGTCGCTGCTAAAAGCCGTGTTTGCATACACACTGCGTGTGCTCCTGACGTCTCTCCCCGTATATCTCGCTGAATTCCCAGTAGGAGGAGGAGCAGCAAGCGGGCAAGACGGAGAAGCAGAAAAGCTGCAGCAGCGCAGAAACGGACGGGCACCGCGGGCACTGTCCTGACAGCCCCCCGTGGTGGCAAAATGGAGTTAAAGGGTGGTCCCTGGGGGAGAGGGTATGAAAGGGAAGGGCGGTGAAAATCAGGTGTATACCGGGTTTGGGAGATGGCCTTTTTAGTAGGAAAAAAAGTGAGAGTCGTGTTAAACAGACCTGAGTGCTGCCTAGCGCTCGCTCCAGGAGCAGGTAGCTTTTTGAGTGGGTGAAATCAGTCCTCAGCTTTACGGCACTGAGCCAAGAGAAGGGAAGCCCGGGTTTCTGGCTGTGTAGCATTAATTCACGGCACAGTGCCGTGATGAGAGCCCCTTGCCACCAAGAGTTCGGCCCCCAGGCTGCCATTCCCCCCTCCGTGGGGGCTTCCTCGTGGTGCGCTGACTCGCAGCCCTGCAGAGGGGCTTGCGTCGCCGTTCTTGCCTTCTTCTACCCCAGCACAAAAGCGTCTTAGTACGTTTTTTTAACACACTAGCATCTGAAATAACTTTGCGGCGTTTGTTGATTTGCAGATCCCTCGGCGCCTTGGGGTGTCTGCTGGTGTGGAGGTGAATACCCCGGTGCTCGGAGCGGGGGGAGCCAGCCCCGGGCTGCCCCCGTCCCCTGCAGCAGGTGGGCAACAAGTCCCCAGGGGGTGCAGCTGGCCCAGAGAGGTCACAGCGCAGACACACAGCCGTAGAATGATGGAATCGTGGAATGGTTTGGGTTGGAAGGGACCTTAAAGATCATCTAGTTCCACCCCCCTGCCGTGGCAGGGACTGCTGGAGATTGCAGGGCAAAGTCAGTGCAGTGCCACAGCTCAAAACGACGGGATTTTGGGCAAAGGTTAGTAGGGGCCGTCCCCCTGATCTGCTGGGGATGAGCAAGGGACCTCTGCTTGTGCTCTGGGGTTGTGACCGCTGTGCCTCTGTGCTGTTTCCAACCAGTTCTGGACTTCGCAGGTCCCCTTACAGGGTCCTTCATGTGCATCCCGACTGCGTCTCGCAGTCACTGGGCTTTCCTCTGCCGGGCAGTGGGGACATAAGGGACTGGTGGTGTTTGGCTCGGATCTCCTCCAGCAGCTTCTAGAGCAGCCAGCCCGGGAGCTGAGCCGGCAGCCTCTGGGGTGGAAGGGTATTTGCCAGACCCCGAGAGAAGGCGCTCCTCTCCTGGTGCGTCTCAGCATCCGCTGCCAGCCGGCTGGCGGACCTGCTGGGGGTCCCGCGAGGGACACCAGCGGCACCCGGCTGCGAGAGGTGGCTCTGTGCAGATCCCTGCGCAGCGCTGTGTCCGGGCCATGCCCACGCTGCTGACCGCTGGCCCTCAGCTGAGCTCCCGGAGAGCCGTGTAGCAGCGGGCCTGGCTCACCGCCTCCTCTTGCACCAAGCTGGGGTTCTGCTCGTGCCCCCCTGCCCTGAGCCGCGCGCCCTGCCAGAGGCGCAAAGCGGCCGGCCGGTCCTGCCTGCCAGCACCCACCCCCCTCGCTGCAGCAGCTCTGCTCCAAAAGCGCTCTCCAGGCTTTGGAACGAGTCCTCAGGCTGCTAACCCAGCCCAGAAGGACCCGCTGGGTGTGCGCTCGCCTGCCGATCGCAAACTTGACCGGGGTGTGAGGGAGTGCTGCCCCGTCACCCCAAGTCTTCCCGTCCCCGCCGGGCTGCAGCCGCCCGATCGCCCGAGAGCAGCCGGGGCTTTGCCAGACCCCTGCAAAAACTGAGGTCCCTGGTCACGAAACACGGAGATCAGCATGCGGAGCTCTGCACGCTGATTTTGGAGAATCCAGAGGAATGAGCGTGCCCGTGGTCGGAGGCCGGTTCCCACCCAAATCCGCAGCTTGTGGCTGCTGTAACGGGGCTCCCTTCTCCCTCTGCACCCCCCGCTTCAGTGCCTGCCGCAGAGATCCCAGCTTCCTGGTTCGCAGGGGCCAGTGGGTGAAGACAGCCCGGAGACACCCGCCCGGAGCAGCAGCCAGGGACCACGCGTGTTCATTACACGCAAAGCAAAACGGCTGCAAGCAGCGCACAAGTTCCTGGAGCTCGGGGCAACACGAAGTTATCCGCTGACCTCTCATGTTCAAAACCGACGCAGCGCGTTCATCAGCGTGACGCGAGCTCGGGCACAGCAGCATTCACCTGCCTCCATGCTGCCCCTCCGCGAGCGTGCGCCGAGAAAGGCAGGACCCATGCATCTTTAACACGGGTACTAAACAACTTAGTTTGCTATCCGTAATTTAATTAGAGTGAAGAGACCGGATGAGGAGGTGTCTTCTGCAGGAGAAAGCTTTCTCTTTCTGCCTTAAGCCGTAAGCCTTAAGCCGTGGCTCAGCGCCGCGCAGAGCGTCGTGTGCGAGCACGGCGCGCAGTGCCGGGGCAACGCGCAGCGCGGTGCCCTCGAGTTCCTGCTCTGGCTGCTGGACCGCGTGCACGAGGACCTGGGAGCCACCTCGCCCGCGCAGGGGGCCCGCGCCGCCGAGGTGGGTGTCCCCTGCGCTGGGGGGGCAGAGGGCACCCCCCGGTTCTCCCCGGGACCCTGTTGACCGGGGGGCCCCAGCCCCTGCAGCATCCGGCCAAGCCGGGCAGCTGCAGCTCAGCGGCCGCAGTTACGCCTCGCTCCCTCCATCCGCGCTCAGCGTCCCCACGTCGCTCGTAGTGTCCCCGCTCCCCGTGCCCAGCAAGGTGCCAACGCCTGGCGTGACACCGGCGGTGGCCGTTTGGCGGTCCCCTGGCTCTGGGACAGGACCCTTTGTCCCCCCCAGCATCCTTTTTGCTGCAGTGGCTCTCGGTAGCTGAACCCGCTGCTGCCCACCCACTGCACCCCCGTGGGCAGCACCCTCCTCCCGGGTGTCCCCCCACCGTTGTGGGGTCCCCGAGGAGCCTGGCGCCTGCCCTGGGTCCCTGCAGCACCCACGGGTGCGGGGCAGGAGGGGACGTGCAGCAGACCGCTGCCCGGAGCCGTTTCAGTGGCGGTTTGTCCCCAAAGTGGGGCAGGGAGGGGGCACTTGGTGCTTTCCCTTCTGCTTGCAGAGCCCGTTCAGGAGGAAGAAAAGCTGCAGTGCGCTTTCTGCCGTCAAACGGCAGCTCCCCGGGCAGCTGAGCACAGCGAGTGCTCGGACCCCCCCGGGAGAGATCAGCACCCGCGTCCCCCACCCCGAGACTGGCTTCTTGCGTCCCGTGCGGCCGGCTCCACGTGCTGGGGGCTTCCAGCCTGCCCACGCCCTGCCAGCTGCTGCTGGAGGACGCTCGATCTGCCTGCTGGGGCTCTTCCACCCGGGGAAGCGTTTGCAACCCTGTGAGCCTGAATAATTGGCTCGTACTCTGGAAGGAGCTGGCCGAACGCGCACCTGTCCGGCTGGTGGGGGGGTTTGGGTAGCACGGGCTCGGCGAGGGCTTTGCGCAGACCTGGGTGCCCGCGGCCGGCTCGTGGTCGGCAGCGTGAGGGTGGCAGGGGCGGCTTTGCTGGTGGTGACGCCCGCGACGAAGAGCGGGGATGGGCTGCCGGGTGATGCCGCACGGCTGCGCGACGGGTGGAGAGCGCGGGTCCCGGGTTTGTCCCGGGTTTGGGGGCACTTGGAACCGGGGGTGCGGTGGCACGGCCTGGCCTGTCCCCCGCGCCCTGGGGACAGGCAGGAAACGGCCGCAGGAAACGGCCGCAGTAACAGCGCACCAGCGGCCCGGGCTGGAAGTCACGGCGTGCGGGACCGAAACGGGCGCCGGGTGCGCCCGGGCAGCCCCAGGGGGCTGAAGGCTGCGCTGCTCGGAGGGCTGCAGGAGGGGGAGCCCCCTGGGGGACGCGGGGGCACCGGGGGGGTTGCGGTAGGACAGACACTGCTCATAGCGAGGCCACCCCCGATCTCCCCTCTGACACAGCAGCTGGGCCCCGGCCCCAAACAGGCCGTGAGGACGCTGAGGACACGCCAGGCTCAGCAGGAGCCGGTGCCAGCAGACGGCACCAGGAAGGTCCACAGCCCGTCCAAACACCTCGTTTGTGATCAGGCTGGCTCGTCGCAACGCCAAAAACTCTTCTGCCCCTGAAATCAGCCCAGTCCTCCTCCAGCAGCGTCTCACGGCTCTCCCCCGCCCCAGCACTGGGTGGGTGCGCCCCGGGGGCACCCATTTCACAGGACTGGAGACTGAGGCCGAGCAGGGAGAGGGGCCAGGGACGGGGGGGAGCCCTGGTTTTCAGCAGCCCGAGCCCTGAAAAGCCGAGGGCTCATCACGTTTTCCTCCGCACCCTGCAAGGAGCAGAGCAGGGGAATGTCTGTAGGGCAGCCGGCCTCCCCGTCCGTGTCTCCGGCCTCCGCTGGGACAGGGCTTGGCTCCCCCAGGTCCTCCCTGCCCCCGGGGCTGCTCCCTGCTGGGGATTTGGGCCGTGCTGGCCACTTGGCCCCAAAGATCCCCCCGCAGCGGACGCCCGTGGGGCACAGCGGGGCCGGGCAGGGCTCGCTGCCCGTGCCGCGGAGCCCGTGGGGACGCCGCAGCCGTGCTTGGCTCCCCGTGCCCCCGCGGGGAGCAGGGCGGGGGCCACGCTGGCACCGGGCTCACCCCGCTTGTCCCTTGTCCCCGCAGCCCTGCCCGGAGCAGAGCAGCGGTGCCGGCAGCGCCTGGCGCCCTGCACGCAGAGCTTCGTGCAGAGCCACTTCCAGGCGCGGTACCGGTGAGCGGGCTTCGCGGGGGCCACATCCTGCCCTCCGCGCAGCGTCGTGGCCGTGCCCCGCGTGGCGTCGGGAGGCGCGGTGCTGCCGGACAAGGGGGGGGACGTCCGCGGGCTGAGACGGGCCCGGGTTTGCTGGCCTGGGAGAGCTCGGGGAGCAGGGCTGCAGCCGAGGGGACGCATCCGGAGACGTAGAGAAAGAGAAAAAAGAAAAAAAATAATTAAAGAGAAATGGTGCGGTAAGCTGGTTGTTGGCACTGAACGTGAGGTCTGTTGGGTGGCACGGTGGGGACGGCCGCCAAAACGTGTCCCTCCGTCGGGGTACGCTGCCAGCCCTGGGGTCTCACGCTGGGTTCTGTAGCAACAGTTGCTGCAGTGCCATTGATAGGTTCCAGAGTGAACAGCCTGCTGGGGCGACGCATCGCTCCGGGCAGGCGCTGCGGGAGGTGCAAGCCCCACACCTCCATCTCCCAACCGCGGCGCCGCTGGGGCCATCCGTCCCCTGTGGGACGTGGCTCGCGCCCCGTGCCGGGGCCCTTGGGGACGTGCCAGCGGCGTGCCCGCGTCCCGCAGGTCCTCGCCGA
>VXAL01009999.1:1771-76675 GCA_013399475.1 Chauna torquata
CGGCCCCGCGGCTCCCGCACGCGTCCGGCTCAGCGCCGCGCCGTGGAACCGGCGCCAACTGCAGCGCGGCCCCGACGGCGGAGCGCACCTGCCCGCGGGGGCTCCCGGCCCCTTGCCCCCTCGTCCCCACCGTCTCCCGGTCGCTTGCCTTCAGCCCGCGCTTCCCAGGATGTCCCCTCGTCCTGTACAAGCTCTGAACGCGTCCCCTTCTCCCACGGCTCTCCGCGTCGCCACCCGTACCTCCCGTCTCCGCCGTTCCCCACTGAGCAGCCGGAGGCTGCTCTGCCCCTGCGCGGCTTCCCTCCCTCCCCGGCCGCTGTCCAGGACCCCGCTCGGACCTCACTCCCTCTCCTCGCTGGCCTGAAACAGCCTCCTGGGATTGTACAGCCTCGTCCTCCCCGGCCCAGCCTCTTGCCTCCACTGCCCCATCCCGCTTTCCTGAGGCCGCAGCCTTCAGCCCCATCTCCAGCACCATTTCCACTCCTGTTTTTGCTTTTCTTTGCACACCACCTCTTTCCATATGATCTCTTCCATAATAAGGGAATCAAACCAAAGAGTGCTTAAATTCTAGCTTTTTTCAAAGTGCTAAAAATAACCTCCCTTGTGCCTCCCTTCCCAGGAGAAGCCAATCTTTCATACACTGTTCCCAAGCTCAGCGCTTGCAGCCCCTACATCTTCCTGCTGATGAGGGTGTCAGATGTAATTATTTTTGAAAGCTGTATCCCATGTTATGTTCTTGTCACTAATCTCATTACTTAAGAATATTTCATCTCATGACTGTTTATTCCTGCTTTTAGGAAAGCAACTCTCACATATGATCTGTAGCATGCAAGGCCCCTTTTTCAATGGCACGCAGGGGAAAAAAAAACAACTGACAACCCAAGCAGCAGCAAGACACAGTGACACGAGAGATGCTACAAAAGCACACTCCTGCTCCAAAGCAATAAGCCAGAGCACACACAGGAAGGCTAAAAAATCTTCCTCTTTCATTTTTAACTGCAGATATCAGTATTTACAGGTTTTAGTACATTACAGCATGCGCCACCAAAGCGCAGCATGCTCAGGTGTCTCTGTGGCACGTGGACTTACCCCTGTGTTGGGTCCCAAACGCTGCCAGGTCATCTGTCTCACAGGCTCCTCTCCGTCCGTGCAACTCCTTACACCCAGCTGAGAAAGGCTCTCTCGATTGCTTAGTTTTTGTTTCACTGCCTTCGGTGATGTTCCAGTTTCACTGCTTCTCCAGTCAACACAGAACCCGGACTAGACAGGAATGTACCTAAAAAAGTAAAAGTTTCAGGGGCATTTGACATGCTTTCTAAGGAATAGCAGGCATAAATCTAGATATTTTCCTTTATGGGTGATCTGGGAAGTACGCACAGTAATTAGGAAATATATAATACTTAGTGTTTTTTAACACATACTAAGATTTTGTTACCAGTTCTTTCTAGCACTTAATGTACAGCCAGTACAGTTTGGCATGTGAGACTTAGTTGAAAGAAAGCTCGTGTTCAATTTCAGTAGGATTCTAGATATTTTGGTTTAAAAAAAAAAAACAATCTCAATTTAAAAGTTAAATTGTGACAGAGAGACAGAGAGAGAGAGACAGGTTCTGGGAAATTTGACTGAGAAGTAGGAGCAATTGTATTGTACCTTTCCATTACAGCGGAGCTGTAATTGGTCTCATCACTACTATGAAAGAACAAAATATTGGAATCTGTTGTGCAGTGGGGCAAGTTACTTTACATGTATTTGAGAAACAGGTAACTAAGTACAGAATCCTCCTTACTGCTAAACATCGTGGATGTGTCAGATACAGGTTTTAGCGATACTTGATAGCATCTTCCTTTATTATTTAAAAATACTGTGTGCCCACTGATGACACTAAATCATAAAGCACACAAGAGAAAGAAGAACCAAGGTTTTGCATCCTGCCTTAACCTCCACATATCTCAATTCCACCTTTGAACTAACTTGGCAAATTTAACGTTCTTCCACTTTGGCGAAGTATTCAACGAAAGACTGACATGAATAAAATTTAACATACTCCCTGGCTAATGTCACCTAAGGAATACTGCTGTTAGTTGAGTTTATTGGTTAATTTTAAACCCTTCTTAAGGATGGGCTAAATTTTGTCCGATTTCCAGCCTTTACACAGACAACCAAGTCACTCAGTGGGAGCTTTTTCTGAAGGGCAGCAGAATCTGGTGCAGGGCAAGATGGAAACATAGTTAATGCTTGGTCTTCAGGAAGACGTTGACAGACGAAACTCGAATGGTTCTGCTCCCTGTTCAGATATTCGTGCTGTAGTGCTCTGCATGTGTTTTGTGCCTTTGATCCTCATTTGGCTGATTATCCTAGACTCCAGGGTTAGACCGTCCAACTTGCACTGACGTCAATAAGCCTTACACGCAAAAAATCCTACTGATTCTTGTGGTTCCTATAAACCACGTGGTTTC
Organism: Chauna torquata; assembly: GCA_013399475.1. Taxonomy (NCBI): domain Eukaryota; kingdom Metazoa; phylum Chordata; class Aves; order Anseriformes; family Anhimidae; genus Chauna; species Chauna torquata. The sequence continues at coordinate 4,228 of VXAL01009999.1, forward strand.
ATATGACGGACAGATTGTTGGTGTAAATTGCCAAAGCCTCGCTCACACCAAGAGAGGAGCTGCACTTCAGTGGCCCTGTATGTGTGCAAGTATCTGGCTTCTCCCTGGACTCTGCAGCTTCCAAAAGCAAAATTACCCGATTTGCAACTCCCCCTTGCCCAGAGCCGTTCAAGGTATATTCACTGACTGATTTCAGATCTTTAGGAGTGAATTGGCAACGAACACAGAAATGCGTGCGAACTTTGTACTGGGTACCTTCCACTTTGGGATGCTCCAGAAGATTTACTCTCACATGGAGTGGTCCAGCCTTCTCCCCTTACCTGTGTGACATGTCTGATGATACAGCACTGAGTAGAGTTCTGAGCTGAAGGGCTGAACTTTTCTTTCGTTCCCAATTTCTTTGAAACCACCCCCCCTCGGATTTGTTATATTTGCTCTTTTAACAAGGTGCTAGCTGATGTTGCACTGGGTGTTATTTTCTCTACCGCAAGTACCTGAGACAGGAGCTGTAAAAATAAAATTGTCCTTGCCTCTGCACCTAAGCTTGAGAGTGGCTGAGGAAAGAAAGGCAGCTCATCATCTACAGGAACTGGCAGCACCATTTAACCACCTTAACATCACACATTTGAGTTGCTCTGGGGGGTTACTATGCTTTTGTAGCAAAACTTGACTGACCTCGTGTGCTAACAGCAGTGATGCCAGTAGGCCTGCTTGGCTTGGGAAACATACCCTGTCACGTCCACTGTTCGCCTCGCTGCTTTTGGGGACATTAGCGTGGCCTCAGCTCAGCTGGGAGCTGGGTCTTGGTCCTGGATCAGAGGTGAGTGACCATGTCCTCTGACGACAGTAAGGGAAGTCTGTCCTAAGTCTGTGCTAGATTCAGGGTGGGGTTTGTGGGTGGGGTTTTTGTTGTTGTTGGGGATTGGGGTTTTTTTTGTTTGCTTGTTTGTTTGTTTTTCCACATTTCATGTAAAAGAGAAGTTCTTGTCTTGAAAGCCATATTTTGGAGTTTCATAAATTTGCCCTTTTTCATTGAAAGCAGATAGATCTGGCATGTCCTCACAGGAAGAAATGCTTGTTTACTAATGCCTTGTGTTTTGCCGGGGGTGTCTGCTGGATTCCCAGGCTGCAGTCAAAAGCCACTTCCCTTAAATCTAACCTGCCATTGCCTCACAGACCTGATCCAGACTCTCAGCCCGAAGTGGCCAGTCACTGAAACCCAGTACCCAGCTAGGGAAACCTGGTGTAAACACAACCCTACAGGAAACAGCTGCCTGACTGCTCGCATGCTAAGGGAAGGGAGGTGGTTAGAGAGTAGAGGAGAAGGCATCCCAGTCTGCCCTTAATTATGGTACCTTAAAACCACACTCTACCGTTTTCAGCCAAGGATTCTTGTTGTCTTAGGATGAATGTCTGTAAATTTGAAATAAGTAAATGACTTTATTGTCAGGATTTGGTTCAGGAGAGCTGTAGCAGCATCCTGAAGGGTTATTTAAATATGTCAATAACATTTTCTAATTCAGGCTATAGAAATTAAACAAGCCTGTGTGGAATCAGCAAGTTGCTACTATAAGTTTGTGTGGCCATAAACAAATACATGTAACAGAGAAAACTTCCAGTCAAATAAAAGCAACAACAAACTCGGTCACCCAAAATCTATTTTTGTTTACAGACAACCCATTCTCGTTATTAAATGCGCAGAACACTTCGTGGATATTCCTGTACATGGTTTTTAGCAGATGTATTAAATCTGTACTCCTACCTCTGCTCACCCGGTTCCTCTCCTCGCCTGGCACCTGAGGGAACTGGCCTTCCCCGCCGGCCGCCACACGGGAGCGTGTGCAGCTCCACTGCCCTCTCCTGGGAGCAGGCGCTCTGGAGCTGGAGAGGACTCGGTCTGCGGAGCAGAAAGCTGTGTACTGCACTGGGTGCTCCTGGTGTTTCACTGCATAACACCTCTCCAAAGCTTTGCACCGCGGATGTGCTACCTGTAGAGACACAAATGTATAGCCTCGGTGGGTTGCTGATCCCACGCCAGGGCAGCAGAGCTGCCTGATGGCTGCAATCCCACAGGCTGCGACTCCCCTCTTCCCAAAGCGTTAAGGTTAGATACCACGTACCCCAGAGGGGCACTGGGAGCGAGCCATGAAGGAGGCATCCCAGCCGAAAGGCCCTCCAGCACCCTCTCACGTGAGGCTGGCAGCATAGGGCAGCCCGGCCAGGCACTCCTCCTCACTGCTGCCTGCAGGGTCTCTCACTGCACAGGAGCCCAGCACCAACCTGGCCCCGTGGCCAGCCACGCCACTCAGCCCAGCTCAGAAGTGCCCCAGGTGGCCTGCAAGCTGCACAGTGCTCCGTGACCAAAGTCAGCTGCTCCTGCACATGTGTATAAGCTGACTGGATAAAGTATCAGCTCTGCATGATGCTTGCTGAAAAAAAAAGGTTGCATCTCGTAGCAGGGAAATTAACTCAGATATAACTCAGATACACATACCATCCGTGTGAGAAGACTCAAAATAATGACTTTGTTTCTGCATAATGGTAGTCTGAGTGTTAAGCTCTACTTTCCAGTTCTTTCTTCCAAAAGCAGTTTCACTTACCCTTGTATTTCCTGCTCTAATGCATCTCCCATGCTTTGTGTAAATACTTCTTTGTCCCATAGCTGCACCAGTCCTCTACTCCAGAGACTGATCAAACACATCCCTTAACAATGCAAGTGGCCTTCTTCCTTGAAGGACTGAAATAAAAGAAGCATAGCAAGTGTCACACTTTCAGTTTCCTTGGTCCCATTACCTAGTGTCTGAGTACTTAGAAAGCTTGTCCAGAAGGCTTTCCAGATATGCTCAGTTTATAGGAAACACCACCTTCAGAACTGAGTAAGGCTTTTTATCCTCAGTTATCCAAATATCAAGAGTAAGCTCATGTATACATCTTTTTTCAGCAGACCAGGAAAGAAAGCAGAACCCTAGCACCATTTTCCAACCAGTCTTCTGAGAAGGAGAAGAGCTCCAGGGGGTGGTTCTCAGAAACTTCCCACCCCTCCAGGGAAGCTGGAGCCATTCATGGGATTTCTGGATTGCCAAGGACTCATTTGTGTTTGCCCTTTGTGCTGTTTTTCACAACCTGTTTCCATTTATGTCTCATTTCTCTGTGCCTTGGTCTTAAACCAGTCTGTCCTGAGCCTTGAAACCCCTCAGCTCATTGCTCTGAGTAAGTCAGTCTGAGGGTGGTTCTGACTTTTCCTTAGTTCTTATCATCGTCTGTTTTCTGCTCCCGAGGGCATGCCTATACGCTCAAGTCTCAACAGTAGGCCATCCTGACTGTGAACTCCTGAGGAGAGGGGCATGGAGGTTCAGTGCCAGCAAATTTACACAGTGGATGGCTTTCTGTCTGAAACTGCCAAACTTTATTGGAGCAGACAATTTTTTAAAAATCCTACAAGAGATTAAAATAAGCAACATGTTTTGCTTTAAAATTTCTAGGATCAGATCTTCAAGCAGTGTAAATTAGCATAAGTTTTCTGATGCTCTAACCCTTGCAATCTGAGTGCAAGTCAAAATTGGGTATGGTTTTATTTAAGGTTTGGTTACTTTTCAAGGCTAAAACTCAAACTGCTCTGGAGGGTGGGCATGGTCCTTTTTATTCTGTATTCTGGCTGCTTCCACCTCTTTTGCTGGAGTTTATTTCTAACGTTGATTTATTTAGTCTGCTGAGATGTATTTTCCTTATTCTTTCACCTCCCCTCTCATTCACGTCTCTCTCTTTACTCTGTATTGTCCAACCTTTTCAGCTCTTTTCTCTCTTCCCCCTCCTGTCTTTCCTCTTCCTTGGTAGTTCCTTTTCCTTCCCCCTTATCTCAGCAATTGCTGCCAACAGCTATATTTGGAATAGAGTGGGAACAAGCTATTCTTGTGACTTTACTTTGAAATAACTGAGAGGAGCAGATGATTTTCTTTGAACAAATAGAGGATACATCGAGGAGATGGCAGGCTCGTAAAGTCAAAATGACATTGTTAGGGAATACCTGCCCAGCAGGTTTGTCTTTCCTAGCTCTCAGGATAACTTAACTAGCTATGAGTTTTTGTTTGCTCTGTTTTAGCTTTAAATCCTCTTTTTGTGCAAAATTCCTCTTTCCAGGTTAGTAGCATGAGGTCCTAACAAGGCCTAGCTCATCATCACAGTGTCTGGGCACTCACACATTAGGGGGAATGACTGCCACCTAAAATCTCAGATGCTAAAATGAGCTGAAACGGGATATATACTTGTTTAGCACTTGAACTCAATGCTGTTGTATCTTCTGGTGTAGTCACAGGATACTGTTATAGAGTCCCACTTGAATGGGCTAGTACAGAAATATGCTGGGAGGAACAGCTTCCTATCAAGCAACATGATTTCTCCATGTCCTCTCACATTAACTCCTCATCACCACCTGTTCCTCATCGTCATGGCCATTTAAACTGTTGCAAGCAATACATGAGCACAGCCAGTGAGAACTTGAGCTACATGAACAGGACAAAACAGAATGTATTTCCCCGTCCTCTGTATTTCTGTGTTTATATGATTACCTCCCACATTCACAAACAAAACAAGAAATGAGGCCAAATGAGAAATTCAGCATTATGGCTTTGCATTTTGTGCCTGTGCCAGAAGACGACCCAAGACTATTTGTCTGCTCTCAAGTGAAGCAGGTTCTATTAAAACCATAGTGGGTCGTGTGTGAAACTGCTTCATACAAAGAAAGATACGTGAAATTACATGCAGAAAGATGTAGGGAAAAGATCTTTAGTTGCAAGTTAAAAAATCAAAGGCGGGAAGGCTGCTAAATGTTAGACAAGAAGCTAGAAGGAAATGATTCTTCCATCCATCGAGGACTTCCTGGGATTTTAAAAACCAGCTAACACAAAACATCGTGCTAACATGGGCTTCCACAGTTGTCTCTGCAATAATAATTAATACAGTCAGTTTGCCAACAGAATACGCATCCATACTAATATCTTAGGAGGGCAAGCCTGGCAGAGCTGTAATGTTTTTCTGTCAGATCATCTAATAGGAAAACAGCTCAGTCTTCGAGCAAACAGACCCTTTTTCAGCTCCACACTACTACTACCACCACACTACCAATCTTGAACGTGCCACGCCAAATGGAGGCTAAGCAAGGTGAAGAAGGAATGATCCAGGCTAAAAAGTGACATTTATTTTCAGCACTACTCTAATTCCCAGAGACTGCCAAGTGTCTCTTTGGGCTCCTCTCCCTTAAAAGAGTGCACAGAAGAATTTGGTGTATGCTGCAGACATAAGAGTATATTAACATTTCATACTAAATCAAACACAAGTGCAATGGCTAAGTGTATTTCATCAGTATCAGACGAGTTTTTGCAATTTTGTGCTGCCACGGAAAGCACATACATTTTATTTATGTGTTCCCAACCCCAGGTTGACAGACACAAATGAACTTTCAGGTATTTGGAGAACACTGCTAAATCTATGGTGAACTCAGAGAGGATTTAGCCTTCCCCTGTTACCTCTCATCCCCTGTCCCATCCTCACCATGCTGGCAACTTGCAGCTTTCCACTCTGCCTCCTCAGCTCCGCACGCTAAGCACAGCTGAGTAAGACAACTGCAAAGAGCAGCTGAAAAATAATCTTTAGGTTTAGGGCTCCCAGTGTGCTAAATGGGGTGCAGACCCAGGCCAGTCTGCTGAAGAAGGAGTTAGCCCACAGCTATACGGACCTCACTGAACCAGGCACCAGAAACTGTTTCCGGCATTCTCAGCAGTGCCAATGTACCTTTGCTTTTTATTTCTGAGCAGATGCAGATGTGACTAAGGCTTGGTAGCGTCTAAGCCATAGCTGAACCCCACCAAGATTTGAAAAGCAGGCTTTCCCCAACCTCTTTGGACCAGCTGAGAAGACCAACATTTTCTGAGCCTTTCTACCACCACTCAGAATGGAGGAATTTTTTCTACCCAGATTTAGTTACCCTCACCCACAGTGTGTGACATTCTGGATTCAGCTCCCTTTTCTGCTTGAACGCATCTGAGCCCATTTCTTCCTTCTCATAGGATGGCACCTAATATCATGTTTTAGAGTCACTCTGGAGTCTGCCTGGGTCTCCGTGACACAGGTTTTGAGCTCCACATTAAGTGAGCCAGCAGAACTCACTCCACAGGGGAGGTCGGGATACCTACCTGGAGAAGAGCCAAGGTCCAGTAGGAATATACAGCTTGTGTCCTGATTTCCACACTCTAGCTTTGAGCAGGTCATGAGAAGCTGACAGGCTCTGCATTTGGCGAGGGCTAATGAGAAAGCTAAGTGCCGCATTACAGGTAGTTACAACCACAACGGGCAAGTATTTTCCAGGCATCCCAGAAGGGACAACCACTGTTGCAATAACCCTCAAAGAACCTGGGAAGAAAAGGTGTGAAGAAAGAACAGTAGTGAACAGATGATGTTTTTCACTTTTATCTACAAGAAATATCAAAGAACAGGAGGTATTCTCCCTGTGATGTACAACAGACCTTCCTTAAAGCTAGGATGAATAATCATCACATTATAAAACCTGTCCTGTGATTCAGGACAGTGCTTGTGTTGGAGCATCACTAAAACCACCAGGACTGCAGCATGCCTGGAGGGGCTGACCAGGGCTGCTCTGGACTTTGCAGGCTTTCTGGTAAGTACACCTATTGTAACACAATTTAAAGTTGACAACGTCTAAAAACAAACACAATGTCAGAGAAGGAATGAAATGTTGCTTCTCTTTCCCCCTCCTCCCCAACCTCATTACAGGCTAAGGAAAAATAATGTATGGAGAATAATACTTCACCATCTAAAGAGTTTTTCTGGTTTCTAAATCTAGTGAAGAGTCATTGTATATTTTGACAGAAAAATGAATCAAAATAATAAAGTGAATACAAAATTATATTGCTGTCAATAATTTAATTTGCACAAAATAGCACTGTGACATGGTAATTGTTATATATGATGCAGCATTCAGTATAATATTTGGAGAACGCATTATAGAAAGTCAACATTTAACTACTAAAATCAACTTACATAATCAAAGCTGTCAGGGAATCTTTACAGTTTTATATTAATTTGAATGTAATTTACTATAGAGGTGTCATTCTTAGAGGTGCTTACAATAGTTAATGATCTCTGCTTTTCCATTATAAAATCCTATTTTCAAAGGCTTATAACTTGGTTTTAAGAACTCTCAGCCCTCCGGCACATTTTCCTTTTCCTTACAAAAACTATGTTATACATTTTAAACTTTTCTCTCAGAGCAGAAAGTGTGGTTACTTTCAAAATTCATTTTCAGGATTTGCTAACTTGCTGCTAACCCAAGGATCTCAGAAAAAGAAAGGTTCTTCATGGTAGCAGAAGACAACATTACAGTTACGTTCTTTTCTTCCACTTCCCTGAATATTTTACCTCTCGGACCATTTCTCTTGCTGAAGAATCTAAGCATCTTCCAATATTGTATCCAAACCTTCTCCGCATCCTTCCTTCTCTCCTTGCCATTTGAACAACTAAGGTGAACCAGAAAGTGCCAAGGAATCTTATGTTTCAGTTCACATCTCTTAAAGGTTATCCCTTCAAACCACAGCAACAGCAAAACTGACTAATATCACCTCCTGCCTCATCAGCCCTCTCAGTTCTTCCTGAGCAGCCTTTATCTTCCGTGTTGATAACTTATACATTTCTGGTGTGAATTCCTCTAAGGCCTTCCATTCAATCCCTTAAAGGGATGTTAAAGGCTTGCTGATCCTGTTTCAGAGAAGATCCTTGGTGCCTCATCACACAGCTGATCCTTTGTCTACACTCCCATCACCTGTGTTTCAGTTAGTAAAACATGCTATTCCCTAGCCTGGAGAATTAAGCATTGCCTACAACTGCTTTGCCTGCGTCTCCTTCCTGTTGGCACCCTCCTTTATCCTCCCTCTATAACACCTACCACTTTCATATGCAAGGCGTGCACAGTCTCCATCCTCTCTCTCATCCCTTCCTGTGATAAAGTAACCCGCTGCCTCTGCCTGGCCACCGATGCCAACCTCCATCTCATCCTTATGCAGCATCAAACCAGTGTTTTGTGCTGCCCTACTCAATGGTAGGAGTTCCCTGTAAGGATCCATAAGACAAGTTTATCATCTTCTGGAAATCCCTTGCTGGAAAGTCTATGTAAAGAAACCTGCCATCTGTGGGAACAGGGCAGGTTGAGGCCACTGCCCTTCAATCTGATCAACATCGCCTCATTGTGCCCTTGCCCTTCACTGTCAGCCTACCTTTGTTACCCCCCACGGTACCACGAACGGATCCCTCTCAAGTAGCGACCATGTACTCGCTGTGCTTACACAGCCTCTAGCACTGCTGGGTCCTGGGACTGTGACTGTTTCTGACTCCTGGCCATCAGTGCGTTACCACAGCTCTCCGAGGCTCTGCATTTCAAGTTTGAGCACAGGGCAGGGGGGAGAGGAAAGGCAAGCTGTTGGCAGCATTTAGTTGCTTCAATGCTTTCTGCCTCAGAGGTAGGACTCTGAAGACTAAATGTCCACAAACACTTTTTACCACCGAGGCCACGTTGTTACAGGTCATATCCAAACCCAGAATTTGAAAGGCAAATTGTCAACACAAAGATATTATCTGTAATAAAAGCAAAGCCAATTATTACTTGCCTGCTTTGGTAGACCTGCTCCAGTTCACGGGTCTAGTTTTCCCAAATCCTGCTCAGATTTGCTTTTTTCATCCATGCCTGTTAGCTGTCATTTTGGACCCCCAACCCCTATCTTTCTCCAGCCTCAGTGTTATTAGACTAGACATGTTTGAGCCAATGTGCAAAACTGTATCCAAAAGCTAAACCATCATTACCATGTAACCATCTAGATTTACACAGAAGCAGCTGTCACTTGTGCAGCATCCCATTATTTCCCATGTGAGGAGAATAGCTTTTCAAAGCATGTGATCCTCTACTCCAGCCAATCCATCTTTTTATGGCCACTTCCTTCGTTCACTGCCAACACTTAGGCAAAATGCTTCCTTCCTTTTTTTGCATCATTGTCCATTTTCCTTGTTTGACAAAATGAATGTATCACTTTCTAATAAGTCAATTATGTCACAAAAAATTATGGGAATCTCCTTTCCCTCATGCATACTGAGAACAGCTCTGTAGTTTTGGACAAAAAGTCTGCTGCTTACATATCATATTACTGAAGCTGAAAAGAAAAACTCCTTCACAGGCACAATGTTCTGATGATGGACTTCATTCAAGAACAACGTGACCATATTTAGACTGGACAGAACTGGTAACTGACTTAGCAGCACCAAGGCTGTGAGATAGCATAACTCTTATCTGGGGCAGATTGCAACAAGAAAGATAACATTGAGGAAAAAAAATCTGTTTCATCCTCCAGATTCATAATTCAGTGGTACAAAGGAACTCTAGAAATGACATTTTTTCCCAGTGGACATTCAACTGGACACAAGCAGGATGAGTGTCTGGATAAACTATATGCTATAAAAACATCTGACATGCTTCAGATCTTTACTCAGTTTTTGGAAAAAAGTACTAAAAGACTGGCTGTAGAGAGGTCAACAGGCTGAAAGTTACCGGATGTTATTTCCTCATTCTGTGTGTTGAGAAACCAGAGCTAAAAGATGAGACTTACAAATTGTCAGAGTAGTCAAGGACTGCATGGATCTCTTCTTCTGCAGAATGAATGGGACCTGACAGACACGGGACTTTAGGGGATGTTCTCGCAGACTGGATGACGATTCTTGCACTTGCACTGTCCCTTGCAGAAAAAAATCCATCAGATCGGTTTATCTTCATTCAATATTTTTACTGCTTGAATCTCAGTGAAGAGGTTTTTCGTCTGATATAGGTAGTGCTGCCCGCTCTCCCGAGGTTGACGCCCACTTCATTCAAGTATTCCTAGTGCAGCAGGGATGTTAGTGGCTACTGGCTTACAGCCAACATCCCACACATTTCCTCCACAGCAAAAATTCCTTAATTCTGACCCACTGTCTTTCAAGTAGATAGTGAAAAAATCAGTCACAAAGAGCTTTGCTTTTATCTGTATTTCTCCTTCAGAGATCTGAAAAAAGAAAAAAAAAGAAAAAAAGAAAAAAGAAAAAAAGAAAAAAAAAAGAAATCAGACATTGTCCTTTTCTTTTTCAAGGTCCGTGGTCAGCAAGGGTGAGGTTTGGTGTTGCTGTTAGTGCTGGAGCTCAAAGAGAAGCTGAAGGCATTCAGACAGTGGTGCTTATGGATTTGGGTAAAAGGAGTTTGCAAGCAGGGTAACTGCAGAGAGGGGGGACCACATTGCCTGCCATCACGCCAGCGGCTGCATCCAGCACCTCTCCTACTCAGCAACTCTTCTGCACAGCACTCCTTCCGAATCAGTTCAACCATCGTCTACTGTAAGAGCTTGTACTTTTCAGGCAGGGCACTGAAAAAAGATCAGAAGAGACAGAAACTTTCGGCTGCCAGCTGAAGTTTTCCATCCTCAGCACAGATACAAAGAACACTGCTGATGTTACCTGATAACTGCAGAGCAGCATGTTCCAAGCCCAGCATCTGAATGGGCAAGAAGAGAGTGTACATGCTTATGCAGTGGGCACGGTACAGGCCTGGCTCTGCCACCACTAATGGCTTTGAGTTGTGACAAATTATGCAACACATGCATTCTTACACTCACAAAAGCCAAACGCATGCATGTTTTAAGAACAGTGCATGGAAAAAGAAGGCACTGTGGAACAAGGCTCTCCATTTCATAGCTCCACTGCACAGAACCCTAAGGGAAAACAGCACAGGCAAGCAGGTATTATATTTGTTAATCCAGCTAAGCAGAGGTGAGAGGTACAGTGATGTTTACAGGGTAATGTGGAGCCCAGGATTAGAATCTGACATACCAGGAGGGCCAAAATCAGAAGCTAGGGAGAAGAAAAGGGTTGGCAAACCATTTAGTTGATTTCTAGCAGTGTACAGTGCTATCACGATGAAAGAAAAATAAACTACCCTCCAAGGTAACCAGTTATGGAATCACAAATATTTGAGGGAACAGGTTAAGAGAATAAATATAAATCAAAAAGGTATAGGGAAAGAAAACCCCAAAGAGAATGACAACCCAGGAAAAATCACCAAGTGCAAGGAAGATGACCCAACCTTGTGATATAGATAGAAAAATAATCTACTTTATTCAATAGAATAAAAAAGTCTGGATGACTAGAAATAAGAAAGATAACTAAAAATGGAAATAAAGTAATTAATTAAAAGAAGCCACTACTTTGGCCTTTCATAAATAAAGTTTCAAAGATTGCACATATGCAAATCTGAGAAGCAGGATGGCCAGAAGTTTGGCTACAATTAAAAAAAAAAAAAAATCACTCCTTGATACTAGAGATAAACATAGGATTTGAATGGCGATTAGATGTACTTAGTACTGGTCCAGCTGATTATGATCTTGGAAAAATTACATGGAAAGCAATGTTGCATATAGTGAATTTAAGGAGAATTGCAAAATGTACAGCTAAACTCAAGGAACAAAACTGAAACAGTAAAAAGAACATAGGTTAAAATACAAGCTGCAGAAAAGTGACAGCAGGAATGATTTCAGAAAAAGAGTTTGGATAAATTGGATAAAACAGAGGAAAAGGCTGGTACCCATCATTGCCATGACACTTGCATTACATCTCACTTCCAAGTGCAGAGTCCAATTTGGAAGAAGTCAAGAAGCAGAATATTCTCTTTATGGGGAAAAAAGGCTTCTTTCTTTTGCAAGTTCCTGTGTCAGTAGCCATTTTATGGGGCTGCCAATCATGGCAAATCAACTGAAAAGCCAGATCATTTTCTAAAGCATCTACCTTCCTAGAGAAAGATTTTAAAGTTGTCTATGTACAATCCAGCTGCTGCTTTTAATCTTTCCCTGACAACAGTAGTTGTTTTATTACTTTGACAGTCATTTTTAGCCCATGAATAGTACCACAGTCCTTGTAAGATAGGAAAATTCTTTTGATCTACAATTTCATAAGGTTTAGCAATGGACAAAGGATTTTTCTGGTACACTTGATCACACATTTGCTGAAGTTTAGGCTTAGAGCCAATAAAAAAGCACTGAGCTACCCATTTGGAGAAACACAAAAATCCTTTTTGATGACTAATGATCGCCAGAAAAAAAAAAATTATAAAAATACTACATTTTCATAGGAAATTAAGAGCAAGGTTATTCCTGAAATAACTTTGATACATTGCCAAAATCACTTTTAACTTTCACAGTTTTAATATAGTATGATCTAGAAGATAGAAAGCATGGATGCAATATAGGCATTGTATGTAGGTACAAAAAAGGAAGGCATTTCTAGCTGTCTGTAGTAACTAAGAGAAACTGGGAGAAGACTCAGGCAGACACAGAGTAGTTTTCTAGCTTAATGGCTTGTTCTATTTGCTCCACAAATAAGAATTGTATGCTCTGTGCATTCTCAACTATTGTATAAGTTGTAAAATAAAATATATTTCCAAGCAAGAATAGAAAGCCATTCATCAAACATTTTGAGTGAAAAAGTAATTGAAAATTATCAAATCTGTACATTTTATTAACACAAGCTGCAGCACTTTCAGCACTTACACATACGCTTAACTTCACACACATGTGCATCCCATTTTGTCCTATTCACGTTGGAACCAATTCTATTCTTCCTTATGTATAAGCAATTAAAACAGAAGACCTTTGTGATATTAAAGTGTAAGGACAACACTTCTGGGGCAGCTATCAATCTTGCAGTTAGCCAACTGAGTATATACCTACCTATGGGGAATATGTAGATAAGATGCTGAACTGGAGTCTAATTTCTTTGAGTCTTCCTTTCTAAAATAAAAGTGCAGCAGAGGGCATACATATATACATATGTATGTATGTATACATACATAAATATATATATACACACATATTTACCCACGTAAAACCAATTATATCTGCATGCTCTTTTAGTAACTGAACTGATGAAGTCTGGCTTGATTTCCTTTGAAAATTGCATGTCCCTTAGCATTGCCATTTTGCATATGGACGTTTATTTCTAAAAACCCACACCAAGCTTATTATTTAAATAAAGTAAAAAGAAATAATTCTCTCTTTTGCTGGGTGCACTTAGAAATCAGTCATCCTGATACGCAAACGAGATCGGTCAGGAGGAGATTACAGGAAGATTAAGGGAAATGTTCAGTTGTTCAGTTTTTCACATATCTGTAGTATTTCTCAAACAAGACTATTTCAGAAGACAAAAACATTGAATTTCATACCTTTTGCCAGATAGCTTCAGTTTATAATCTCTTGAAATTTCCACAGAATTCCCCAAAGTCACATTTTCTGGCAAAACACCAGCCTGACCCCTACATTCACAGTACAAATACTTCATCCCAGTATTTCCAGAAAAAACACTGCCCTTTGCTGTTATTACATTCTTTTGACAAAATGCTGTGATTTTTCTGTGCAATTATTAAAAAAAAAAAAAATCAAGAGTCTTCCACAATCAGTCAAAACTGACCTCGAGAAATCAGCTCTCAGTGTAAACAGAGATTTTCATCTCTGTTTCTCTAGCTTTCCAGATCTCTAAATGAAAGACCTTTTAAAGGTCCAGCCTTGTTGTAGCCACTTAAACCTATCTTTTCAACTCCACTGTTTTGGGAGAATGCAAAACTAAGCTCCGTATATGCAAGATTTTTCTTTCCATTCTCTCTTCCAAATTAGGTGGACTCAGAGGAAAGAATGTAGCCTCTGCTGTTTGTTAATTACATTCAGAAGTTCCTACAGAACATCATCTTCTTGCATCAGACTGTTCCTGGATTCACAACGTGCCCAAGCATTTGCCCGCTCAGCTTGGCTGACTGAGTTATTCCTTGTCCTTATCGACCGTTGGAATTTCCCTTTGAGACCTCAGTCTAACAAAGAGGGAAAGATGCACTTAGTGCAGGAAGCACAGCCCTGTCTTTCTGCATCCCTCCTGCCAACATCTTGCAGTGCTTAACATAATACATTCTGCAAAAAAAATGAATGAAAATTTGAAAACATAAGCAGAATTGTGCTCTGATAATCCACTCAAACTGCATCTCATGTAGGTGTCCTCTTTTCTGAGTACTGGAAATAAGTGAACAGAGGTCTGGCTCTGAACCCTACCAAAGCCAGGAGCAATTGCCCACACAACGTAAGTTACAGCTGCCAAGTGTTCCCAGCACAGCAATGACTGGAGAGTTCTTGCTAACCCAAAGTGCCACCAGCTACCACTACGCAGCTGACAAGGAGATCGTTGCATGTACAAGGCAGCAGCTCCAGAAGGCCTGCAGGAACTTTGTGGGAATGGGACTGGTTAAGCTTCAGGGTGCAGAGGCCGCTCCCCAACAGTCTTGCTTATTTAACTGATGATTTATGTCTGCAAAAGCATCAGTTTCTCGACAAACTATTCATCAAAAGACTAGCTCCATGCTTTCTGATTCACAGCACTGACTTTCAGGATATTCCCTCTAATAAATCTGAAGTAGGTATGAATAAACTAACATGGCAGTATGCTAAATTAGTTAATTATGCACCAAGTTACGCTGTTAAAAGTACACACAACATTGGGAGCTCATGGAAGATTTGTCTGCAAAAGGGAAAGAATATTATCTACATGATCAGAAACCTCATTTCACTTCTAGTTTCACCTGTTTTGGATGTTTCAGCTAAAATATGTTATTAATTTTCAAGCTGTGATTGATTGATTTAGCATATGATATCTCTACATGATGTTTCAGTGTTCTACACACTGTACATAAGAACAATCTGCCTAATCTGGTGTTCTGTCTCGGGCAACAGGCTGTCACAGACAATTTTTTACAGAGAAGCATACAAAGCTAGCTGCAAGTGTTTAGGGCCATCCTTCCCTTGTATACTCATTGCTGACCTGCCAACAACCTAAGCTTCAAGGATTTCTTTATTTGGAAGGTACATCTAGATCATATTCAACAGCTGCTGACAACTCGCTTTTCTATTGGGAGATATCCTCTGGTCACATTAGCTGAGTATTTTCTCATAGCATGTCTCATGCTTTAAACGCTTTGAATATACCATATATCACAAGTGTTGCAGTATACAATCTGTTGTTAAAATAACCATTTACCTAAGAGTTTCACTTGTAAGATACCGCTATTCCTCCATCATTCTGTGTGGGAACAGAGAAACAATAATGAGCTTTCCACCTTGGAAGGCGAAGAAAAGAGAAAGAAAAAAAAGTTAACTTCTCATCAGGAAATAAAGGGCCCAATCTCTCGGCATCAACAGACTGACTCAGACCATGTCTTGCAGGAGACAAATGTTCTCTTATAAATTACAGTCCCAGCTGAAGCTTTTCTGCGTAGCTGAGCAAATCATAAACATAAGGCCCTCGATTAGCACATAAAGATTTTCTAGGGACAGAATAGTGACTGCGAAATCACTTGCTTCCTAGACACCCAGAGTTTCAACCATCAGCCCGAAGACAAAAGAAATGGAGAGGCCAAGAAATGGGACACTAAACTGTGCTTATAAGGACCCCCCTGCAAAACCTCTTCCAAGCACTTGCGGGTATCTGCTTTTGTTCAGACTCAGCACCCTTGCAACCCCTCACCTTCCTCCTCAATGTGATAGTGAGTGCTGCAGCAATCACATCGCCCTATCTCCTTCTGGGGAGGAAGGATGTCTGTTTTCTCCTGGTTTCACTTACCTTGTCTGAGGTATCAGGCAATATTCAGTACTGCTGGACCAGGGAGTCTGTTGCAAAATGCAGGTCAGTGTTCTCTCAGTTTCAGGGTAACCTAAAATAGGAATTACACTGACATATTAAAAAACAACAACAACAACAACAAATTTTTAACAACCAAAGAAGGACTACCCATGGCCAATAATACCCTCGCACCTCGTTTTTGTGTCATTCTTCCAGAAGTCAGTCCTGATTAGGGTGTTGCAGCATCATTCCAACAGCTGGCATGAGCGCCATCAACTCCCCTTCCTCCCAGTTCCCATCTTCCCACTCAAATCAGAAACCACTTTATTGTTCAGTGGTTCACTTTATTGTATTACTGGAGACAAGGAGCCATCCTCTCGGATGCAGTGTATATATTAGGAAAAGGATGAAATATCAAAAATAGGTCTGTAGCATTTTTATAGGTTTTATATATATTGCATGAGTTTACCTGTTATCCAAAATTTCTTATACTTCACAAAGAGAGCATTTGGTTTGAGGTTTGGGTGAGGCGATACTTCATACAAGCATATGAGGCTGCACTAGAGGTACATGTTTCTTTTGAACACACGATACTGTAGCAGTACGAAAATATCTGTGCAAACTTGAAAGGCTGATGGTGTTAAGCCCTGTATTTGCATATTGATGTAGACTCAGGTAGCATCACCTCTGTTAAAACTCTTATCAATTTTCTATGAACAGTTCTATAAACAGAGAAAATGTATCCCTGACAAACTCAGTATCAATGTGAAATCAAAAAAAGTGTTCAGAAAATTTTCAATAAATGAGGTAATATTGTGATACATATTAAGATACCTTACCAGAAAGTAGAACACATTGCTAACAAGTTTCTGAAGCTCAATATATAGGGCTGCTGGATTTCTTTCCATCAATAAATTGTGGAGGAAATTGCATTTTTTATATTTTTTTATATTTTATATTTTTATATTTTGTTATATTTATTGTATATTTTTAGAAATTGATAGTAATCTTGCCCCTTAGCGCTTCTTTGCTGTGAGATTTCCTCACAGTCTACTACAGTTTAATTTCATACATATCCCTTGAAAATAGTTTTTTTTTAAAAAAACAAAATGGCCTGCATCCCCAGTACTAAAAGGCGAAGTGGGTTATATTTAGAATCACCTTTGCAGAAAGGGGACACCTCAATAAATGCTCTGTGTGGCCATTTGTGACAGAGGGTTATGCATCCGCCAATGCAATCTAGATTTTTTATGCGAATAGTACATGTCAGAATAAATATCATCTCCACTCATGTGACAGCCCCTTGATAAAAGCAGAATTGGCCTAGTTGATTAGGAATACGTGTCAAACACAGATAATGGGGGAATCCCTTTCAGCAGTGTCACACAACCTCTACAACCATAATGAGACCGATTTAATGAGCCTTCTGTTTTACAAGAGATATTAATTGCAGTCCTGTCACATAAGGTATAATTCAAGATAAAATACGTAAAAAGGAAGGATTGGATTTCATTCCATTTTTGTCAAGATCATAAATTTTCTTGCAGGATCATGAATCTCCCCACTGCTGATCTAAATACTCCAGGTGGCTGTCACAACCGTAGAACAATGTGTATTGTTATGAAGGCAGCTGAACACTAAAAGAATGCCAGGCTTTTTGTTCATCTTTCTGCCATTGTGATTTTTATTCTACTCCAGACAATTTTTTCTTTTTTTTTTTCTTATTTTATTTCTTTTTGTTTGGTTGTTTGGTTGTTGTTGTTTTAGTAAGAATGCAATGGGAATCTGCCCTACAAAAAGAAGGCACCATTCCAGTGTATTCATCCATGAGTCTGCTTCCTCATCTCTCACTGGTATGGGTCATCATCTTACAAATGCTTTTCCAAGTGTTCCATTTGACACTTCTTCAGTGTGGCTCAGAGACTTGCAATTAAGCATACATCTATGTGTTGTGCTGGATTGGAGTACAAATTATATTTATGCATGTAAATCAAAACTTTCAGCTCAGTATTTCAAAAGATATATCCGCATCCAATTACTCTTTATAACAGAACACGTGCTCTCTGTTTGTCTGTCATACAAACTTCGCATTGTCAAAGCATGTGCTCTCAGGCAGGGCTCCTTCAGTCGAGGGAGAGGACAGACCTGCTAGGTGACAGATGCTCCTGGCTGCGGCACAGCAGTGGGGATGTTCTCCCATGCTGCATCCTCACCTCTGAGTCAAAGCAGCTGCAGGCTGATCACCTGTACGTGGCAGATGCTGAACAGTGGGTGCTCCCTGCAAGTGCATCGTGGCACTGAACAGGTCTTGGTCACTGGGTTGCACACCTGCCTGTGTTGGGGATTTACCTTTAAAATTACTTCTAACAAATGTATTGTCACTTCAGCAGATGTAATGTGCTTCCTAACCCCATCTAGGCTTTCTTTTAGCAATGGGTACACCTGCAATGAAACACAGTGGCTGCAAAGCCCTGACTGCAATATATTCAGCTCCAAATATTCCCAAATTATATCAAAGAGGCAGAAACTTAGAGGAACTTAGTTCTTATTCCTAATCCAGACATCAGGTTAAAGAATTCAGTTTCCTTCAAGATACTGCAACAGCAGCTTTGCAGACAGCATTGTTGCTTAACAGCTGAACCTGAAAGTTGTACATAATCCTAAATCTTTTGTCCTTGCAATGCCAAGCACTCCAAAAACAGAGTATGTACAACCTGTACTCCCACTATGTTGACCACAAAAAAGTTGACTTTTTCTCCTGAGAAGGCAATAGGTGAACAAAAGCAAAGATGGGCAATTTTTTCTACAAAATATATTAATAGAGTTGTGGTAATATTTGGCACTTAGGGCTTTAAACGCTAGCTTCAGATGCTATCCCAGACAGCTTAGGACATCATAACAACTGAGAGTCTAAAGCCGCTTGCTGTGAGAGTCCAGGCAAGCCCAAGCTCACCAGCAGAGTTACCTTAAAGGACTTTAGGTGATGTGTCAGGTAGCTTCTAAGAAACTTTCCTTTCATGTATTGGTGCCATCAGTTAAGTCTGCCATTTTTTGCACTAAGCCTGCATATTCAGGAAATGTGCTGAAATTCAGTCAGCCATACACATATTGCAGAATTTAAAGCATGCTGTAAGTCTGTCAGCCGAATGAAACAAAACCTTGAAACACACACTTTCTCAAGTCTAGCCTTATACAGCGAAATATTTGCATGCTTTAGGACATCTCTCTGAGCGATAGTGGTTCCTAAATCCCATCCTCAAGAAGTGACTCAGGGTCAGATTTGGCCCAAAGATGCAAATATGTACTAGCTTCCTTAGATGTACCTTGGAGTTCTAATTCTTATTTTAAAAATCCCAGCTGGAGTTTATCTGCATTTTAGGTACTTCAGTAACTTTACAAATCCTGTCCAAGGAATTCAATTTGCTTGTGAAAAGAGGTGCTTTAAAAATTATAAATATGTAATTCACAGTAATAAGACCTCAGCACTTGCTCCCATACTTGCTGGACCAGAATGCAAGTCTGACACTGGAAAGAGCAGCTCTTTACTGCTCATATGGAAATGCTGGGGTCATTCCAGGTGACCCTGTGCAGAGATAAAAGGACCAACAGAGTTTTTGTGGGCAGTACTTTCTGATTGTAAGAAAAAAACAAAATGCACAGATGTGACCATTTTCTCTGGCAACATTATTGATTAATCATTTCATGATTATTTTATGATTTTTTTTTATTTTTTAACGTTGTCATTAATGGAAAATAATGATATAGTAAAACAGTGTAATATATTATTTCATATTCTGCATGCTGACAATATCCTTTTCTGAGTCTATTTATTTTATTTTTCTGAAAAGTATCGTGTACATATAAGCTACTTAATTAAATACAGGAAGTTATCTTCTAGCAGTCCCCTTCCACATTTTGAACATGAAAGAGTACACTAGAATATTGATAACCCAATGCAATATTTTAATGTTGGAAAATATATTACTTTTCAGTAATTAAAATGACTTATCAAGAAAAAAAGAATGAATATATTAACTCATTTTGATTGTCTTTTATACTGCCACATCATGAGCAAATAAGAGCTTCAGGTATGTAAAAGCAGCATTTGCTCTCTCCTACAAGGAGATCACTTACCCACTGAGCTGGGATGGACCCTTTTCTCTGACCTCTGTGAAAGTCGCCCCCGGCTCCCCCGCAGTTAACACGTGCTGAAGATCATCCTTTGTCTCAGTGCCACTGGTCACATACTAGCAAAGGACTCTGCTGCACTGAAATCAATCAAACAAACTGCTGCAAGCTTTAATCTTTTACACAACAGCCAGAGCAACAGAGAGTACCATCTCACGAGTCCCATATTTGTGAGCATTTGGCAGAAGAAATGTGACATATTGCCTTCTCTGTGATCCACGTGCCAACTGATATTTTCACCTTGTTCCATGATACACTGCTGCTTCCTAAACCAAGCACCTATGAGTACAAGGGCAGATTGGTCCTCATATATCATGTCAACGACATGATAAAACCTAGGAGTGTCCAGAAAACAAGCCTTCCAGTTTACAGGAAAACTCAATTTCCCAACCATCAATGCAGACCTGCCAGAAAAGCACATAGACTTCACAGGATCAGTATTAAAATGCCACCGAAGTGGTGCTCCCCAGCTCCAAAGCCCGGGCAGGGAATAGAGGAAGATGTCAGATGCACCCTAGCGTTTTTGTATGAATTTTTCAAGACATCTGAAATGCCTTAGGAGAGCAGACACCTGACATCCTCCGGACCCTTCAGT
The DNA here is from genome assembly GCA_013399475.1 of Chauna torquata. Taxonomy (NCBI): domain Eukaryota; kingdom Metazoa; phylum Chordata; class Aves; order Anseriformes; family Anhimidae; genus Chauna; species Chauna torquata. The sequence continues at coordinate 24,737 of VXAL01009999.1, forward strand.
TTGCTCATCCTGCATGACAGTGACTGTTCAGCTCTGGGATTCTGTGAACAGCAAAAGCACCCAGATGTCCTTGATTCAAGGTGGCAGTTGGCACAGATGAAGACTTCTAGCTACTGGTTTATACACCATAGGCTTCTAGCAAACATCCCAAATCTGCAGTTCAGGCCAAACCCTTCCTCCTTTGCTAAAGTTAAAGGCAATGGTTAGTGTCCAGGTCAGCAGTGCAGAACAGGTCTGGTACCCTGCAGTATGAGATTTTGCATGAGTTAGGGAATGTGTGCGAAAAGTGTCGCTAGCTGGTCTCCTCTAGGCGACTGCTAAAAGAAGGTGCTTGTTATTCCAGAGGAAATTAGAATACTTCATGCTCACAAACTATTTAAGATGCAACTACTTCAAAAAGACAGGCTACGACTGAAGTTTTCAGCAGTGGCTTTCAGAACCCCACCCTCAGCAAAGCAGAAAGAAAAGAAACGGGAGCTCAGCATTTCTCACAAAATAGGGCTGTGTAAAACCCCCAGGCCAAAAATACTCTTTAGACATCCTCGGAGAGCATAAAAGATCAAAACTTCAGTCTCAGTCCTGTGTCTCTGAATTGCTAATAGATGCTCAGTACTGTCTCCATCTGCAGTGTCACACAACAAGGATTAGAGGTAATCATGTTTTTAAGGAAAGGCAGTGTTTCACATTGCCAGAAGCATCTTCAAGACTCAGACTCAAAATTATGATTTAGCATTTTCTGGTTTGCCCTGCACTAGGTTTTCCAACCTCCAGTTTATGAACAGCTGCACCAATACTGCGCTGCTCTCATGTGCTAAATAACAATGGGACATTGCAAAACTACAAAGGCTCATCCTGTCCATTTAACCAGCGTGTCAGCCGGAGACAAAGCATAATGAAGCTCTGTGAAAAGTCCACCCACAAACTTCATTTCACACTATGGAATGAGGCACTTCAGTTCTCTGTCTTCCTGCTCTCAAACAAGTTCACACGACAACAGCTTAAGCGTTTTGGAGACTGCAGCATGCAGCCTTCCAAAAAGTCACCTGTTTAAAAAAATCATAATGAAAAACACTTAATTCCATTTTGTTAATTTTCTTCTTTAAAACTGTTGTGTTCAGTCCAGTGTAAAATGTAAATGAGTACTGAATAGTAAAAAAGAGCTGTTGCCATTGAAGAGAAAAGCCATGTCATCTTATTAAAAACCTATCACTACAGAATTTGAATCCACAGCACACTGAAGTGAATATGAAAAGCTATTACTAGAAATATATTTTCTTTTTTTCACTAACAAAACACACTGCCTTGAAATTTCCAGATGAAGTTTAAAGAACATTGCGGCACTAGTTATCAAACGGGCGATATTTATTTTACCAATTTAAATCGCAACAAAACGTCCATTACACTGGCACAGTAGAACTGAAGAGCCGGACTCCCCCCTGCACACACACACACGTGCAAACACATCTTACCAAACACTCATCTTACCAAAAGCTGGCAGAACAGCCACACAGCTCCAAGAGGAGGGGCTAAAAGAGTAACAAAACCAAATATTAACTGTCAGAAAGACATCCTCAGCACGGCTATATTTGGAAAGCAGTGCTATGTTGTTACTGTGGTGTGTTGATGGGACTGTACAACAAACGTAGTGCCACAGCAAAAAGAAATCAAAAGGAAGGGACAATGAAGACGACTAAAAACTACTATTTCAGAAGTGCATTTTCCCCAAGCAGAGTGGTAGAAATGAGTGAGGACTTATTCAAGCAATAAAATATTCCTGAAATAAGTCTGTTTTATCAGTAATTGAATCTTTCTTATTTGGTTTTATTCAGATTTTATAAGCCCACAAACAACTGTTTTAAGCATCTAATTTTATAATTAATTAATTCTCTGCACATGGAACAATGACAAACTTGGAACAACTTTCTTAAATGAGAAGGAGACAGCTGATGGCTCAGGTTTCCCAATGCTGCTCATCGTTAGCCTCTGAAAATTCACAGGCAAATTTCCCCACCAACGTTCTCGTGCGGCAGAGTATCAGCACTGTAAACCCACCAGCATTTACATTTGTTATTACAGTCATGATAAAATGGTAGATATCCTTCTGCAAAGCAAAAGGAGGTTGATAGGTTTATGTTCATATGGCATGGAAAAAACAGGTCAGACCCTGCAATGCCCTGAACATTTTCCTCTGCCACAAACTCGAGGTGCCATCAGGGTGGATCCAAGGGCACAGTTTTGGGGACTTTTGCCTGAATGCACTTCTTCTGGTTGTTATTCCAACAACAGTTATGCCCAGAAACTTTAGTTAAGCATAATCAGTACAAAATGTGGTGTTTCCAAAAATGGTCTGAAGACGACTATTGACTAGTATTGACGCTAAGGGCCTGTTTTGGTCACTTAATTTAAACATAGGCACTGCTGCTTTGACTTGACAAGGGTATTTGCCATATTAAGGTCTGCAGGAGTGGCCAGACATGCCAGTCCTCACAATCAGGAGAAAATCCATTTAAATATCCTTATGATTAAGTGAGGGTATTAAAAAACAACTATCTGACATGCAGGTGAGTACAATGAAGTTGTGGTAACAAACCTTGTGCAGATACAGCTGGAGCAGGATATGGCCCTCAGAGCCAGAAAGCTCCAGAGAGCCAGGAGAGAGATCCTCAGATGGCACAATCACACCCTCCTCTCAAGAAAAGAAAAGTAAAGAAAATTTCGAAGTTCAATGCCAGTGCCAGTCTTCCTCAGTTGAAGTCACTGAACAAAACTGCAGGAATGAAAAACAGCTTTCCCAGGAACTACTGAAAAATTTAGCTATAGGATTGTGATGGGAGCTGGATAAATGATATTTGTTGCCTTCTCAGGAATTCCTTTAAAAAAAACAGCATTAAAATAAAACAACAAATTAATCACCACAGACTTTTCCTTGTGATTACATAACCTATGCAGTTCCAGAGGGGAAAGTGCTCCTCTGTAACCAGGCTGTTAAGAAACTACCCTGCAAATAAGAACTTTCTCTTTATTGTAATGGGTCTTGACATTGACATTGTCATGTTAATTTGCCAATTCAACCACAGTATTTGCTTGAATTGAAGCAACAAAGAGACATGAACATCAGCCACCAGCTAAGTACATGAAAGATAAAAGCTGCCCTTTTATGGCCAGTGGTACTTCATGTAGTTTTCTTCCTTTTAGCAGAATTAATGATCAGATCCAGTAAAAATACAGACTGCCTAAATTGTAACAGTTATCTTCTTGTTTCAGGAAAAAAAAGAAGAACCTTAGTGGGTGGGGAGGGAACGACTCACTGAATCTTTTGCCAGATCATGTTTCTCAAAGAAAGCGAGCTAAAATTTGATCATAGCTGAAGTAAACTGGCAGAGGATTTGGTTGTAACAAAGACACCACTCCAAGCACGAAGTGAGTTCAGGCATATACCTGCCATTGCCTGACAGGAAGGGGCTTGACGCAGGGGAGCAGAAGACTTGAGTGCAACCCAAAAATAAGAGCCAACGTGAATGAAAGGACCACGTGCTGCATACTGGTATCCGCAGATGATGCACAAAACCTGATTGAGTAGGTACAAAGACACATCTGCCAACTCAAGAAATGAAGAAACGGAGAAAATTAAAAACACAATGTCATTTTTTTGTACAGTTTTTATAAGTAACTTGCTGACGCGGGCCCCAAAGATAGAAAAAGACTGACTGCTGTCTTGCTTCGTAAACAGGATTTTTTGTATCTTTGGAAGATTCTGAGGTGGTGGGGAGGGCTTTCACCTACCTTGTTTTACCTCCATCTTTCTCATATACACCCTCAGTCTCATGCTGGGTTACAACCAGCTGCTTCCATGTGGTGCCTGAATAGATATGTAAGAAAACAGAACTTTGTTTCAAACACAGGAGGAATCAGACATGAAGCTGCAAGAGCAGGTTGCAGGGAATGAACGTGAGATACCCTGTACTGGCTCACTTCATCTTGTGGACCACACTTTCTCTCAGAGGCTGAGCCCTGCTTTTTATTCATCCAGCTCAGGGAGCTGGTCTTCCAGCAGAAGTATGGCATCAGGCTGCTGCTACAAGCCACCAGCAACCCCAAACTGTTGTTTTCAAGAACACCATTGCTGTCTCAATTCTCTTCCTGGCGGAAGGTGCGCCTTTGCTAGAGACAGATTGATTACTAAGAACACGAGAGCTAAACAGTATATACATTTACACAAATTGCATATTGTGAGATTGCAAAGCTTTGGTTCAATCAAAAGCAGCAGCCTCAGAGGGAACCAGATGCAGACATGAATAGGTTGAAACTAATGATTTGCAGAGATACAGTAAAATTCAGCATCAAGTTGTGTCTCTGGTTATGTTCACAAACAAGTGTATCAAGAAGATAACAAGTGTTTAAAGTGAAATCATAAGCATCACAGCAGTGGGCAAGAAACTTAATTGTAACCTGTAAATCAAATCTCAAAGTGATCTCTTACAAGGTCACCGATCTGCAGGTGGATATCCAACAGCAATGTCATACTGTAGACCTGATACAAAAGAGGTCTCTTAATCTCTTCTTTCACATGCATAAGTAACTCACACTGCATGCAAATGTCATATCTCTAGTAAACAATTCATTTAAAATCATTTATGTGCAGCAGAAAATGTATTTTAATAGTACTTTTCTAAAGGTCAGATAATGCAAAAGAAAACAGATAAAAAGGAAACCAAAGCTTACCCAAGTGACAATTTGAGTTTCCTACTAGTAGCTTATATAACATAATGCTGCTAAAAAAATAATACATTACAGAAGTGAGAAGGAATAAGACGCACGGCAGGATCAAGATTAAGACTCAGGAAATTCCCACTAAGGCAGTTTATCCCAAGTTTACTCTTGCTTACAACAGCATAAGAGAGCATACTCTTGGATACAATAGCACACAAGTACATTAAACAATTATAATATAAAAGCATAATATTCTCTTTCCAGTAGAGGTGTGCTGAACCACAGGACTTGGCTCCAGATCTGATTTTTCACTCTCCCCACACTCTGGGAAAGGCCACATCCTATGTTTTGACCAGATCATTTTGGGGTATAAAAAAAGAACCAGTTAAGAAATTCACTTTCCAAAAGCCCCCAGTCCCCAGAAGTCAAACGAACTCTGAACTGAGAGGACTACCTCCATTCTCTAGCTAGCCAGACAAGCTTCACTTCAAAACTTGCTACCAGACCAGGACAAGTAGGTCCTTCTGATTTATACCTGACAGTGCAGGGTCTCACATATACACTTATGCCTTAGATGGGTCACGCTTTCCAAAAGTCTGCTTGCATATTCCTTCCACTCCTAGACAGCATAAGCAAAGGCATACACACACCAGGGCAAATTCAGCTTAGCAACAGAAGAAAACTATGAAAAGTACTTAGTCTTTGCAAGTCCCCAACAGCAAAAATATCAACACCTAGCCTTCCTAACACCATGTTGGTGCATACACATGCATACACATCCTGGGGAGTTTAGAATAATTTTAAGGCATATTTTGCCTCTGCTTTGTGTTTGTCAGTGTGCTTCTGACCTACACTCTGGAGCCATTAATTCTAACGATCCAAGACGTTCTCCCCTTTGGGAGAAAACAGCAAGACGTGCTAAATACAGTGTATACTTACTAGCTGTGTAGTGGCTTCTCAAACAGCAATAACCATAATAAAGTTGTCAGATCTTCCTTCTCACTTCTCATTTGACACTGTAACTGCGTCTACCATGTCAAGGTATTGTAGTGGATAAGAGCCACATCAAATTGCTCCTGAAATTATCAGTATGCTTATGTATCCCCAGATACAGCTATCCCCCGGATTTCCAAGAACATTACTAAAGAGCTGAGTCTGAAAAACAAATAAAGTGTTTTAAACCACAAAAGAAGAACACTAGTTGTCTGCTTGCAGTCTAGGTAGGCTCTAAAGAGTAGAAGATTTTGTATCCCTGCCTAATAGTTCCTCAAGCAAAGGGCTTGGACATGTATCTGACAGCAAGTGCAGAAGGTTTCTATTTCCCCAGCTCCAAGGAGACATCAGCCTCCTGCAAGTGAGTCAATCTCACCTGGTAACTTCTTTCTTATGGCGCCATGCACTTTACCTGACATTGTGCAGATTCTCACTGAGTCATCCAGCAGATGTGCTCCAAACAACTTTTTGGAGACCTTTAGAAAAGGACACTGCTACTTCTTTACTATATCACACTACCTGACTAGCCAGGGCCATGCACTGCTGCCTGTGCTGGATCTACTGCAGACATATAGGAGACTTTACTTAAAGATGTCAGCAAAGCTCTGCTAAACTAACACCAGAGAGTTCGCCCGTTCTGTGTTGGCACTTCTGTACAAGAGGCACTGGCTGCTCATACATTGTACCTTTGACTTACCCTGCCTTAGCAGATGGAGGGGATACAGTCAGTCACTTGTGAGGCTAGTCTGGAATTTTTAATTGTTTTGTGGCAGGCCCATTCTTACTCATTCAAAGCCCTTTCCACACACAGAAATCAGAAATGGAGAATGCTGATCAAGGTCTTTCCCAGCTAGCTCAGCTCCCTGCAAAGTCAGAGGTGTTCCTTCCTATAGACTTGCACACTTAGAGATCACTCAGATTTTAAACTTTCTCATAACCTTCAGTGGGACATCACTGACAAATCCTTTTGCAGTGAGAATCATTACAAGTTCAGCACCTGAAATACCAATCTGCATCTATTATTCCATTTGTAGGGTTTTGAAGATGCATCATGGTCCACAGTTGTCATTTACCTGGAGCACACACTGTAATGTCTTGAGTTTCCCAAGAGGGCCAAGCCTGTGGGTTTCATTATTCCCACTAATGTGGTCTGCCACACAAAGAAGCAGAAGAGAAGTTTCTGGGGGGCCACATGCAAAGCAGCATCTCAGCAGTCAGGTTTATCATGTCCCCCCTCACCTTGCAATGTGTCTCCAGACAACGGCGGTGTGAGACAGGCAATGCCTCTTGAGTGGGCTGTAAGACGTAGGTTAGTTGGGCTTGGACCTGCTGACGAAACATCCTTTTGAGCCTGGTACATGGCTCGCAGCAACCTGAGGAGCAGCTTGACAAAGTTATGTCCCTGACCACAGAGTTGGCGCAGATATGTGGTGTGGCAAAAAAATGTTGCTTTCTTGCCACCCTACAAACTCTAAGCAGCTAAACTACTCAAGTAACCCCTTCCAGCCTTCAGATCAATCAATCACGATGGACTTGCAAACAGAAAGGTTTTTTTTGTTCAGGAAAGAGAACTGGAAAGGACCACTGGAGTCAGAAAGAAATTTCCCCCCAGGCCAAACTGCTTCCCCACGCACCACAAGCACCCTAACCCCCTTTATCACTATCTGCTGCCACTGCAGTGGCCGCTCAGGACATTCCTGTGGTACTTTCTAATTTTGTGGCTTGTGAACTTTTGCACTGATGGCCTGAATTTTATTACAGGGTAATAAGAAGTTTCATCACTTGGGAAAAGAGGCAAGAAGCTGGATGGACGTTTTGTGGACCAGTCTGAACTGTAAGTACTTGGCAAATTGGTTGGCCTAACAACACAAAATGGTATCATTTTTACTGAATTCTCAAATGTTATGTTGAAGGAGAAAACATATGTACTTTCAGAGAACAGTCTCAGATACTGCAGGGAGAGAAAGGCAAATTGCGTATACAGCCAAGGAGAAAGGTATTGATCCCAAAAAGCCATTTGAGTAGATTTACTCACAGGATCAGTCAAGCAAACCCGTTCCTGAACTCCGTATTTGTGGATCATAAGCATAATGCTCAGGAAAGACAGCAGTCAAAATATTATTCCCCAAAAGTCTCCTACACCAAAGCAGTCAACAATCTTAGTTATCTAGATAAGTTTTAAACCTGTGCTAAGCTCTTAAAAATGATAGTGTTTATTCTCAACAAAAGAGTTACACGAAGAACAGAAATTTAAAGGCAGCAGCAGCAGCAGGCGCCTAGCTACCTATAACTCCAGATGCAAAATCTTTTTCTCTTAGAAAGAATTCATGTTACAAAATGAGTTTTGTTTGGTATGCTATTACACAGCTTTATGCTCTTTAATTTCTCTTTTCACTCACCTTCTGGAGATGGAACAAGGAAATTAAAACCAAAAGCTGATAGTAAACATACATTATGAAATATGAAGAATCATGGGACCAACTGACCACTCCAGTGATTATGAAAACTGTAAACTATTTAGAGAGTACTTTTCACTGCTCTTCATTAGGGTCTGATTACTTCAGCCATTAACATTTGGCTTTTATTATTATGATTGTGAAATACTGTTCACACTAATGGACAAAGAAAGTTGACGTGGCTATCTTGATTAACTCATCAATAATCATTTGGAATAATTTTTCTTCATTCACTGGATGAATCATTCACATGTCCTTTAATAATGCACATTGTTGTATAGTAAATTAGCATTAAGATTACCCACCCCTGGGAGCTACATTCTACTTCAAAGCGTTGCTCAAAAAAGATTTGAAATGTGAATTTCTCTTCAAAAAAGAAAAAAAAAAGGATTATCAGAAAACAATGACTTCTTTGTAATTTTTCAGTACACCAAGACACGTAGCCCTTGGGTTATGCAACTGAGCTCAACCTTTAAGCCACCGGATACTCAAGAACATACAAAAAAACCATACTCCAAACTATTTTAATTCTTCTCAGGAGAATAAAGCAAAACTCTCATTCCTAAGGCAAAAATAAAATTGAATAATGAATTGAAGTAACCTTTACACGCACAGATAAGAACATAACAAAAGCACACCAGCTGGTTGTGGATCTGACCTTGCAAACCTCCACTCAAATGAGGTTCCATAGCTGGTGTGAATGCACACTCTGTATGTGTGGAAATAGGTCCTGAGAGCTCAGTCCTGTCTCTGTGGAAAGCTCCAAGAAGTCAGCTTTTTGCTGAAGTTCAACTGCAAAGGACAGGAGGTGGTGAACTTCTGGCTCTCCAGTCATGCCATGGTCACTGTGGCAGGTAATAACCTATATCAACTCTTCACAGCAGCACTGCTCACTCACATCTCAAATATTATTTTCTGTGAAACAGCACTGGCATAGCACTTCATCCACGTCTTCTCTGCAAAAGCCAATGCTAACAGTCACAATGATTCTTGAGATACTCAAGAGGCTTGACTTTTCCCATCTCAGTATACATTGCTCAGTCTTTTCTCCCAAAATCACTACTATTTCCACTCTGAAAGTGCATCAGACAGCTGTCTTACCACTTACCCCTTTACTACCCATTGTAACCAGAACTCTACAGCTCTGAGGAGGGGCAAGCTACTTCTTCTACCTTCCTGCTGGCCTCCATCTCCTGTAAGTAACAACAATGCAAGACAAGCCACCAAGCCACCATCCTGTGTCCCAACTGCAGCCAGTGGCAGGTTGTCAAAAAGAAGATAAGACAGGATAGATGCATAGCGCTACGCCTGTCGTACACTTTCTCACTCTGAAGCAATTTGCAGTTTAGGAGCTTCCTGAGCAGGGCAGGGCATCTTTGCATTTAACAGATGGATTTTTCTTCCATTGATTTTTCTAATTATTTTTCAACCATATAAGCCTGTTACAATCTGCAGCATCCTGTGGTGGTGACTTCCAGAGTTTGACTGCACACCGTGTGGAGAAGTAACTTCTTTTGCTTGTTTTCAGTCTGTAATCTGATAATTTCTTTTGATGGCTTCTGGTTGTTGTATAGGAGGAGACAAGGAATAGTAATTCCCTAGGCATTTTTTTCATGACTGTCAGGATTTTACAGCTTTCCATAAACTCTTCCTCCATTATCTCTCTTCCATGCAAAGAAGTGTGAGCTTTTCAGCTGCACATGGTTTACTGCAATGACCAAACTGTTTTCTTCTGTCTTCTTTTCCCAGTTGTTTGTTTGGTGTTCCCCCACGCCCCACACACACTACTGAGCACTGTCTAAATGTTTCCAAAACCTATGATAACACTATTGCGATGGTAATCAGTTCAGAGCCTGTTACTGTGTGTGCAGTGTCAGGTGTGTTTTCCCCCTCATGTCTGTTAATTTGCTTTAATTTGTATTGAATTTCATCTGCCTTTTTATTTCCTAGACACTCTATAGCATGGAACTGTTCTGTAAATTTTTTAAAGCCTTTACTGTTTTGGTATTTTCCTTTACCTGTCCTAAATAACATCACATCAGTGAACACACTCACTTCACCATCACCCACTTTACAAGCAATTATATACGGAGATGTAAACCAGCCCAGGATCAGCACAGGTTCCCAAAGGACTCTCCTGTGACATCTCTCTATTGAGCAACCCAATCATTTATTCTTGCTCCTTGTTTTTTTACCTTTTAAAAACTCATTTACCCATGTGAAGAACTTCCTTCTTTTAAGTTCTTTCATCTTCTTTCACAGTTTGGTTTCTTTTGGAAGCTTTCGGCAGGGGACACGTTAAAAGTAGTCCAAAACTGGGGAAGAGAAGAAAGGCAAAAGAACAAATCAGTTCCATTTCTTTATCTCCCACTTTCCCTCATTCAGACACACACATCTCAGGTACAGTCTGCCATGAAAATATTCTTTCTGAAGACTACTGCATTTTCTCTTTTTGTAAACGGTCTTTCTGAGATAGCATGGCTGCCAGTTGTCACATGGTTATTCTCACAACAGCAACAAAATCACTGAGAACCATTTCATTAATTCATCCAAAGAAAAAGTGTTTCACAAGAAGGAAGTTACTGGTGGGGACAGAGAAGGAGAATAACATTTGTTCAATAGTTAGGATTAATTGGAAAATAAACTGTGTAATGGATGCTTATGGAGGAATAAATAACATAATGGAATAGTCGGGGTATTTTCCTATCTTCATGTACAAGTAATCTATATCAATCCCCCACTCACAGAGATGGAAATAAATACTACATAAATATTAAAATACTTTTTATAGTTACAATGGGAAACACATCTTCCTGTAGTTTACAGCTGAAATAGCGCTTATCTACTCTTTTCTCTCCATGCTTTATGTAGCAGCTATTTCAGCACACTGAATCTGCCTGCTGAGCAAGGAGGGCAGCTGTTCATCTGGTGCACATTTCCACTGCAACGACTCCAACAGGAACATTTGCACCTCCAGCCAACGCTATTGGCATCAATGGTGCCAGCGGGATCTACAAGATTTCCGCTCTTTCATACACCTATCATATAACAACACTTGAATTGTGTAGGTTTGTCATTTCAGGAGACACAATTCAAGATCTCTTGAGCATATTCTCAAAGCTCAAAAAGAATATAAACAAAGGAAATGATGTGGTTTTGTGATCACTGCTACAAAACATTTTATCAGCTGAGGGACAGTACCCCAATCTGCAATGTATATGCCTATGAATGATCCTCAGTTCACCAGGTAATTCTCTTAATTTTGCTAGTTTTTCTTTATTCTAGCTTCTTAGCTGTTGCAAGCCATTTGCTGTGTGTGTTGGGTTTGTGGAGGAATCTGGCCTAGCAGCTGGGCATTTGAGCCTACGGGAGCAAAAATATTTTTCGATCAACCGCTATGATTTGCGGAATGAGAAGTAACTTCATTTTCTCCCGCCTGCTGCCCTGTCATTTTTCTCAAGTCTGAGATGATAGGTGCCTTGAAAAGTCACCATAGAGGAAAAAAAAAAAAAAAAAAAGGACAAAGAAAAAGGTGAAATTGAGTCTTAGAAATGTAATCAATGGTTTTGTTTAGAGGATCCAACACATGGAAATTCTTACATTTAATAAGAGTTTTTTCCATCAAAAACTACTCCCTTTTCCTGAGGAGAAAAGAATTTTGAAGAAAATTCTACTTTCCAGTTGGATATAGTTTTCACTGAGAAGCTTTCACCAGGTTTACTACAGCAGAAAGGAGATGCCATTCAGTGTCTGTTTCCCTTTTCATCATTATAAGAAGAAGTATTTATACAAAAACAGTCTACATGCAGTTCAAAGTCTTACATGTTCTCAGCTCAGTACAATTACTGTTTTTTTTGACAACGAGCTCATCTGCAAATTTTTTTCTGGTGCATATTTTTGTACAAACATTTCTGTTTCATTGTTCTTTTGTTCCCAGAAAACTGTTCCCTTAACTGCCCTTAATTAAGAAGCCTTCGTACTTTTGGACCAGATTCATCTTTTCCTTAATAATTCATGTATCATAAAGGTAACAGTGCTTAGTGGCTTAGTGAACCAACTGTTTTTCTTTGTTATTTTATGTGAGAAACCAAAAGTTGTCCTATCACTTATCACCCAAGAGTCAAAATTGCATCAACAGGGGAGAACGTAGGAGCAGAAACTCTTAGAGCAGTAAGCAGCGAGAGCATAAAAATGAACAAAGACAACTGACATTACTTTCCTGCTCCAGCACACAAACATGGTCTACTACACACAGTGGAAGCTATTTATGTACTGACGAACCTGATACGCATTAACAAGTTCACTTGAGGATTTATGCAGTACCATTATACAATCCTATAAGACGCTGTTGGAAACAATGAAAATAACTGCAAAAAAAGAAATCTTTTCAGTAAGCAAAATATTAATAGATGAAATTCTTCAATATATTAAGATGTTCCCATTTGTGAAAAAATCAGTGCTATTAACAATATGCAGTTTGGCGTAGAGGAAGTGGTGAGAGAAGTGGATTGCTAGCTACAAAGATGAAGACTCTCAACTCTTCAACAACATACCTGCACTGCTGACCCACTGCCACATAAAGTCAACTTAGCACCTCATGAGGTCTAAGTGGACAAAACCAATTAAATCCTGTTTCCAGAAAGATCCTATTTCCAAACAGCATACCAGTATAGGAAAGGTAGGAAATAATGAACACAAAAACATATCTTTCTATTATGTATACATATTTGGTTTAATCATGTTTAAAAATAGAGGACACTAGGATCATTGGCTTTTCTGCCATTCTGAAGCATGACACTCCTTTAATATTCCACTATCCTTCAGACATGGACTACATGTGACCAAATCAGTTCGGATTTCATCTGTCTGAGTGAAGTCTTGGGCTCTGCTCTACAGGAAGTATGTAAATGCTAAAAATAGCTGCTTGCTCTAGAGTTAAGCACAGCATCATGCCCCATTCCCAAAATGGCTTCAGTGAACAGGAGGTCTGAGGAAAAGCATCTAAGAGTTTTGAAGGAGCTGGATTAGAGTGCACATTTATGTAAAAATAGGACACCATGTCACCTGCAGCTGTACGTTAATTTAGTATAGTCTTTACATTGATGTGGCTGTGCTATTAACAAAGGGTAGAGCTCACTGCACAACACTAGGCATATTATCAGCATTAATCAATTAACAAAAGCACTCAGCTTCTGAAATCCCTCAGTATGTACAGATTTTCTGGCATAAGCCAGAATATAACTAGTTTCTTTAACATATTTAATGTAACGATATTTTGCTATTTTTTAAATTACTATCTGCTGCCTGTAGTCAGCTTGCTTCATTGATCTCCCTTTCTCTGTCGCCTTGTTTTTGTTTTCAAGTATTTTTCTTTTAAATCTATCATTTAAAAATTCTTCACAATAATGTAATTAAAAGAATAATGTTACTTTTCAAATAAATTCTTGGCAAATCAGGTGCCTTTTAGGGACAACAGACCATGCTTTAAAAATCTACACTTTTCAGTGAAAGGTAGGTTAAGCCTGTGCTTGCATACAAACTCCACCTGATTTTGTAACTTGGTTGAAAAACAATATCACCAGTGGTGAAGACATATTAACCTAGTTTTATGATGCACTTAATAGAGCTTGAGTAAACAAAAATAATCATGCAGGGACAATTTTAATGTTGAAAAGTTCTGAGAACCCAATACAAACGCAATAATCAGTTATTGTGGTTCCCCCAGCTCCTAAGGCTGCAGGGACTGCCTGGCCCCAGGCTGGAGGGACCACTCACGGCTCTGGAGGGCCACCTCTGCACCAACAAACACAGGACAGAAGAAGCAAACTAACCCCATGCTGACAAGCTGTTGCTGACCCCACAGCCAGGATGTCTTTTGAGCACACCCCCTGGAGTCTTCTGCTTTGTGGAGAGAAAGAGAGGATGCCTGCTGCTCTGAAGGGGAAAGGTCTCATGTCCCCAGGAGCCCCAAGCCCCTGCCATTTGCTGACTGCTGCTCCTCCATGCTGGCTGTAGGATGACAAGGGAGGGGAAGCACCAGGAGGGCAAGTGGCTTTGTGATAGCTACACAGTGCCACTATCTTCACCATTTTCTTATGTTTCATGACAAACAAATTGCAGCCAACCTTGTGAACTTTATCTCAAGCACCCACATGAGCCCTAAATACGTGATCTGACTCTTTCCCAGAGCACTTTGCTCTAAATAAGTCTCTATAAAGGTTCTTTACTGTTTAGGCCTTTTCATTGATTTTTTTTTTTTAATATATATATCAATAAACAAGTCGTTGCAACAGGTTCTGAAACAGCTGTGAAATAGCATGAGTCAGATATCAACTGGCAAAACATGAATACTGTGAGGGACAAGCGTTTCACAGCCAGGTTTTTCTTGTAATGCAGAGTAAGTGAAGAGAAGGGCCAAGACCAGAACTGCCTGGGGAGGCTCCTTCCTTGGTGCGTCCCGGGCAACTCCCGGAAGAAAAGCCTTGCTGATTGGCAAGACCTGTCTCTCAGTGCTTCCTCTTCTCACACTTTCAGCCGAAGCCTCCCATTTTGGACTGTACAATCACCCAGGTTCACAAAAGCCAAACAGCTCCTGTTTGCACATGCACACCCCCATCTGTGCAGGTACACTGCAAGGCAAGAACGCGCGCTGCTGCATAGACACCAACTGTCACAGGGCTTTGCCTCTGCCGCCAGGTGAGCAAGCCCTCTCACAGTGACAGCTAGCGGTCTAGCCTACCAGCTCTTGAGATGTTATTGAAAGCCGTGGAGGTTTTGGTGCTTTCCCTCAAGGTGCTGCTTCCTCTTGGAGGTGTGTGGTTGAGGAAAATTCCCTGCGTTCATTATTTTAAATGCTGCTAGACAGCAAATTTAGCTTGTGAGAAACACTAGACAGACACTTTCCAGAAGCTCTGAGGAGCATGGGCAAATAAACCCTCAAACAACTTGTTTGCAGAATCTTCTGATTTTAACTAAATTTCCTTTTTATCTTTTTTTTTTTTCCCCTTCATCTGACTCCTGATTTCTGCAGAATTGAAGAGAGGCCGGTGCAGCTTACAACAGCAGTTGTTAGCACATTACCTACCACCCATGCTTGCATTCTTGGTGTGGACACGGGCCCGTGTATAGTCTCATACATGCAACTGCTGGCCCGTCTTATCTCGCTCCCTCCCCCGAAATGTCCTAGCTTAGGCCTTGGGACAATAAAGGGCATGCAGGCTACTTTTTTACTCTTTGAAACACCCCCGGAGAATCATTCCCCAAGCAGAGGAATGGTCACTATGGCCGTACCCAGTCACACTAGAATAGCAGGTCTGCATGACGAAACGCTACTTAAAGCTATCTCATTCACCACCGTTTGCTTGTCTTGGATTTCTCGTCTTTCACTTCCTGCATGTGGAGAAGATGTGGAGGAGAGCCCTTGTGAGTCAGGGTGAAAAACACCAAAGAGAAGGGCCTTTTGCACAAAATTTGAGAAATGCTCTCAGCTAAATGTGCAAGCACCTAAGCCCCTGACTGCATCTTCTTCAGGTTTCAGTACATCTCGCTGTGCTGCTCTTCAAGCCGTTTCCACCCACAGTTACCCGCCCAGCCACCCCTTCTTACGCATATAATAAAACAAACAGTAAGTAAGCATGCAAAAAAAGTAGCTTTTCCACATGTCACTCAGAGCTATCCCATCACATTCACGAGCCTGCCTGTCAGAATACAGCTGCTACAAGTTTACCTGAATGCTCAGAGTTTGTCATTTCATGACTGGAGGCTGTGAATTACAAATAATGCAAGTACTAAAATCATAGCCCAGTGCCAGCTGCCCTGTGGGAGGGACTATAAACTCTGCAGCCAGAGTAAACAGCAGGATACTTTGAGTGACCACTGCTTCATCCTCCCACACATATCTTATTCATCTCGTCTCCTTTTGATGACATTAAAAGCTGCTGCAGCATAAAAAGAAATATTAATCTGCAGGAGAAATATGAAGAGCAATTTAATACTCAGGCAAGCTAACAGATCTGGAAGCATGGCATAGCTGTTACTGTTATCAGCCAGCTTTCTAGCTGAACGTAAGTTTTGGTAAGTTATGCTTGTCAAGGAATACAGAAGTAGAAACAATATGTGGAATATTTAACTCTATTAGATATTGAAAAAGTTGCATTCAAGCCATTGCGCAGAAGATGTAAGCAAAGCTTAGGAGAGCTCCCCTGTTTTCCACAGTTTTGAATATTATCATTCCCTCTTCTCAAAGCTTATTGAAAATTATTATTACTTCATCAAATAATTGGTGCAAATACAAGGGAGAAATGAGATACTGAACTTCTGGGTAACATTTTATTTTTTGCACACCAAATATCCAGGCAGGTGTTTCTGAACAAGCAGTTGTAAAGCTCTGCTAAACCCGTAACAGGGTTAGCATGGACAGGTAACAAGGGACTCTGTAAAAAACAAACAAACAAACAAACAAAAAAAACCTCCACCAATCCTTGCGTAAGAGCTGATTCCTCTATTACACTGGCACAAATCTGCTGAGCTTAACAGGTCTAATTTTCAGCATACACCAGTAGGATATCCGAGGCAGGCCCACAGTTACCAGCCCAGTTAAATTCGGGTAAGAAAAAAGCCCGTGCAATCTTCAGAAGAAGCCCAAACAAAGGCTCAGCAGCCAGCCATTGTGGCTTTAACTAATCAGAGAGAAACCACCTGCAGGAATACCCCCTTTTCTGTTTTCTCCCAGCAGAACCTTCCAAATGATGATTAATCACTGAATAAACTGAACAACTGACAATGACATAATGACAAAGGGAAGGCAGAGAGGGGCACCGGCATTGGTGGATGTGGCTCGAGCATGGGTGGGTGGAACGGCCAAAGAAGATGGATGGCCTGAAAACTTGACACTTAAGTATCTCCTGTGTAGCAGGAGGACGGCTATGCTAAAGTGAGCTGCCAACTTCAAGCAAATAATGCTCTACGCAGCAAGCTGACACACTTCCTTCAGCTGTCAGCAGCAACACAGAGGGGCAGCTTCCTCAGGAATGAACTAATGAGGCTTTTAATTGGGATGTGAGCCCAGATAATAACAGAAATAAGAGATACTGTAAATGACAGGATAATCCATTACAGTGGAAAGCATTGTGAATGTTTTACTGATTATATCCACAGATTATCCTACCTATGTCCCTACTAATTTGAAAAATGATGAATCATAGGGTTCAAACAGGACTCAGATGAGTCAATTAGACTAAGTAGTGATATCAAAAGCTCATATTTTCTACACTTAGGAATCAAGCATGTTTTGCCTAACAACAAACAAAAATGAGCTGTGTTTCATGCTCTCAGTTGACCAAGTCATTAGCAACATGGAAGAGTACTTCTTTAAGTTTTCCGTATTTTCAGATGTTCTTGCCCCCATGGAGTCCTTTCTGGCAGATGTTTATTAACGTGAAAAACATTTGCAGGAAATGAAATATTGTCTTGCAGCATTCTGCTGATTCCACTTCTAATTTTGTCAGTTCGGGGTTACTTTAGGTGTTTCACTGAATATCAATGTAACGAGAAAACTTTGACTGCTATTAGCCAAACTCTGCACATTCAGTACTAAGACCAAAATTGAGCTCCAGTGTATAACTGGGGCATCACTTCTCTCCTTGTACCCATAATGCTCTCCCTGAAGTTGAAATGCAAGTGGTGTAACATTAAGCTTTAGGGACAAATTCACTATACATCATGGTTTGGACAGTAATTTACGCTAATGCAGAATCTTCACACCTGCTTGGAGGTACATGGGCATTAAACACCTTGCTGCCTTTGAAAACATTGCTGATAGATCACCTAATTTGAAAGGTACTTTCTACCGAGCAAAGAAAGGTTGTCTGGCTTGGCCTGGTGCCAGTTTTGCACCAGATGAAACACGTAGCAAAACCCAAATAATATCAATTGGAATACATCCTCTGCTACTATTTTTGTTATGCTTTTGTTTCATCTTAGGAATGTAGTATAGGTACAAAAGAGGATTTGAAAAGAACTGTATCAAAAAAGTTTTGTTTTGTTTTTTTTTAAATTTTTTTTCCTCCTCTCTTTATAAGGAAAAAAAAGAGGAGAAAGGGAAGAACTGGGGTAAATCAAACTGCTTTTATTTTAGCTTCAGGTTCAGTTAGAGCGTTTTTCATTTTGCATTACTGCACTGAATGCAGGAATATCTCCATGTATTTGAAAATGGCTGTGAATATTTTCTACATCTCAAAAGGCATTTTTGTAGGGAAAAAACATTCACAAACCACTTCAGCTACTTAGAATATAAATTAAGTCCAATCTCATTCCAATTATGACAATTTGCATTTTCTCACTGACTTAACAGAAAAGTTAAACAGACAATTAAGATGAGAAATACTGCAATGATGCATCTGCACTTCCAGACTTTAGCCTATGTCAGTATTTGTATAGTGTACTTCCTTGGGCAACAGTTTAGTAAAATTTAGCTTTACCTACCATTTTCTATTAAAGGTCTCTGTCAGCAAATGCAGCTTTAGAAATATCTTAGCTTTGAAAAAAAAAAAATAGAAAGAGACATTTGAGGACTGAGAGATTTATACAAACCCCAAGTAATTTCTTGGGGGCAGAAAAAAATTGTTCAGGATCATTTATCACTATGAAACCAGAATCTTGTCAAAGTGCCCAGAAAGGGACTTGCTCAGATTGTTCTTCTGTAAGAAGCAATGCAGAGACTATTCCTTCTGTACGATACTCCTCAGCATAGGAGGTGGATGGACTGCATGCTACAATACACACTTCTGTGCAATAAGCTTGCAGATGCCACATGCATGAAAGCTGCATTTGGCTCCATCCAAGATGCCTGCATCCCCCTACCTGCACAGCTCAAAGCACCTCCTCGGCAGTAAAGGCACTTTCCAACTTGCCTATTTCAGCTGCTCTACAAGATAGGGACAAAGAAAGGCGAGAGCGATATGAATGGTAGTGTAGCACTTAGAGTAAGGCTTGGACCCGCTCATTGCTCAAGGACTAATTGGACATTCAGCATAAGACATCCTGATTTCAGCTCAGATGCTGCTGATCCTTCTGTGGCCTAAACCATTTTTGAAGCCAGGGTTCAGTTTCCAGCCTCACTCATGAACTCTCAGAAATTTTGTCTGTCTTTAATTACAACATTATAGGACTGCCAGTGTTTCCTAGGAACATACCCTACATACCCTGAAAGGGCTCCTGAGTGTGTGTAAATTTTCAGTTTTTATACTTTCATCCTGCCATACTTGTTCCGTTCCTCCACCATATCAAACAGATCCTCATGACTGCTGTCCTGCACATAATCATCAGCTAGCTGTACATCCATCTTTATATTTCATGTTAACTGCTCTCATTCCTTAAAAATCGTATCACTCACAATAGATGGTCAGAATCCTCCACCCAAAACCTACTCAAGACCATTCTTACTCTTTCACTTGTACAAACAGTCAATGCCAGTTCTTGTCAAAGTTCTCCTATGTCAGCCCCCTTGGGCACTCTTCCCAAATCTTCCAAACCCTCCAGTTACTTTGAGGAATCTTAACTTCCATCAAGAATCAAGCCTCTTATCCAACTGGTCTAGAGTCTTGGGTTTATATTGTATACTCCAACTGTTTTACACAGTCTCTTGTCCAAGGACAACAGAAAATTTAAGGTGGTTGTTTAGGTGAAGGTACCACCTTTCCTGCAGAAATGAAAAATTCATTTTTAGCTCTGCCCAGACACCAGTAACTATTCCCAATTTGCTAAAGATTTTTCTCTACACTGACATCTTTCTATTACAGCACAGACTTTTCCACTGATTTTTGGAATACCATTCTGTGATCTCTGCTGTCCTCTCTCAGAGACGCTTATTATTCACAACCACACTAGCTGGAGCTTCTTGATGCTATTTTTCCTACACGTTCTTGCTTCTAAATCTGCATTTTTGGTCAACCCCTCCAGTCCTTTTTCAATGTCTATTACCAACAAATATTTTGCTTATTTCCGTCAGTTTTTGCATATGTATTTCTTTTGATCCAGACAGGATCAGGAGATGAAGATAAAATGCTTTGAGGAAAAGCTCTCTCTCTTTCTTCATGCTTCATATTTAACAGAGCTCTCTTCACTGGCTCTTCAGAGAGAAGTTCTGGTAACCTTTGAAATGTACAGATATGAGTTTTAAAAGGTTCAGCAACAGACAAGGCTAGAAAATTTGTGAACGGGCAGGGAAGAACTTACTCTGTTACTATTCCTTCATTTTCTTTAGAAGATTCTTTTCTGAATTCTTACAAAAACATACATCCCAGTGAGTGAGGAAATGGTAGAAGAGAAATAGTAAAGTACAGACAGTGCATTTTCCCTTCAAAATGTTTAAAACATCTTGTGCTGTTTCTTTGCAACAGTGAAGATTGATGTCTTTTTTAGGATAATGCTTCAAGGAACTACATTACAAAAAATACCAGCTTCCTTTCAGCTAGTTCTCTGCAGGTGGCAGGATATTGGTGAAAATCAGCAAATTTGGGATGTTAATGTTCAACCAGGTACAGTGAAGGGTGCAAAGCACTTAAAGACAGATCAGCTTGACAGACTCTGTATTCCAGCCTATTTAGACGGGCATGTACTTTGGTTGTAAGTTGCCTTGTTTAATTAGCTTCTGAGGTGTTCCATCTTCATTCCTAGTGCCTCATGCCTCATAGGATGCAGAAGCAATCACTGCTTGGGACGATGACAGAGCAGGGCTTGATTGTTCTACAAGATGTCCCATGGATGAGGACCAGACACTGCTGATTAATCATTAACTTTGCAATTCTTAACATCATTTTTTTTTTTTCTTTCAGTGATGCTAAGACAGACACTTTGGAAAGATCTGAAATGCTGTGTAGAAGACGACAGATTGCTTTGTGTGTATTTTAAAAAGGGCTGATTACAGCAGGCTCTACCACCAGAGCAATTTAAGAATGAGAAAAACATAGGAAGAGATGGTGGAATTTCTAAGAGAATTTAAAAAAGAAAAAAAAATACATTCACACATATGTACATTTGAAATGTATATAGAGATGTCTCTATTGAATGTATTTCTAATACAATACATATACAGGATTAAAGCATACCTTGCTGAAAACCACAAAAAACAGTTTCTATCAATCACCAATCAGTCCATAGGCTTACGCCGCTTGTACAGAGGGAAGAAGAGAGACTTGTGGAAGAAAAAGTAGAGGTGGACTGGACCAAATAGCAGAGAACTGGCTGCAGAGACTACCCTGAAGTAAGTGCTCTCCTTAAAAATGTATTTCCAGGTACTGTGTTCACTGCAAAACTGCTTGAAACCTTTTGTAATGTCGACTCTTTCCATCCTGATATACCACTACAGATTAATTATCAGATGCTGCAAAAGGAGTTCTAGGAGCTCTGCTGCAGAGTATTTCATTTTCTTTATGAGGTTAGGTTATGCATTTAGGTTATTAGTTAATAGTCTAGACTTTCATACCTTCCACTATATAAATAAGAAACTTTCAAGAGTTTTCATGAAAACAACTTTAGTCCAGTGCTGGCTAATACGGTATCCACAATATGCATCAGTTTTAACAGTTCAGATCAGTAAGCCCATTCTCCTAATCTTTGAGCTTTCTCTTTCCATCCCTTCAAGAAAGTGTTGCAGAGAAGGGCATAGCAATCAAGCCTTGATATTACTGCATAGCCTTCAAATTTCTTTGGCCATTTCAATTTGTTGTTGGATCCACTGAGACCACAGAAGAGCACAGACCCCTGGCAGTGATTTGCCCTTAGTGCTGGGCAGAGATTCAAGCTTCACATCCCATTTACACGATTTCACAACATGGTGAAATTGACACCCTGATTTACAACAGCCCAGGTGGGATGAAGTCACCTTAAAGATGACCATGAAAATGACGTTTTGACCAGGCCAAGCCACTAGAAGCGTCTTCAGACTGCCATTCCATAGCACTGAAAAGGCCCTCATCTACCAAGGATAGTCAGCTTAACTTTCTTTACTTAGCATCACCCTTCCCTTGTTTAGGTAGATGGGCTTATGCTCCCTGTTCGTCCCAGGTCTATCAATAATTCACCGTACAGCAGAGATGAAAACAATGCCATCTCCAGCTACCCATCCTGTGCCTCTGGAAGCAGAAGCAGCACCAGCCCTTCAGCTACCGCAGCTCACACCCAGCATGCCCACTGAAAGTAAACCAACCAAAGGGCACTTCACCTATTCCATTTGCCCCAAATGCCACTGGACAGCTTTACAAGCTTAGCAACAGCTGCAGGACACTCAAGAAGCTACTGTCTTCTGGCTAAGGCACACAGTACCTGCCATGCAAGCACTTCCCACCCTTTGCATGGCACACACAGCCCCATAACTGTATAAGGATCTAAGGTCACAGATAGACTACTTGCACCAGCGGGGAGACCCAATTCCCTTAGCTCTTCCCTCATGCCTCCCTAGTCAACCATAGCTTGAGTGCACTGAGTTTAGGACACACTGAAGAACCCAGCCAGTTACTAACTCATCAGACAGGCAATTTTAAGGACGTTTTTGAAAGTTTTTGCAAGGCACAGGGTTTTTTTGCATTTTTTCCCCAAGTCCTTTAATTGACACAGAGTAAAAGTTGTGTGATTTACATGTGCCTAGAAAGGATGGAAACAGCTATTTTTAACTGTATCACTTGCTTTTAATTCCATCATTCAATTAGACATATATTTTAGCTTCAGGAAACTTTCTTTTCAAGAGGTGAAATGCCAGCACAGTACACTAGCAGAACCATTAGCTGTCAAAATAAAACAGGCTTCATATTCACAGAACAACAAGATCAACTACACGCGACAGAAATAAGATGGCAGCGCACTTTTACTTTTCAGCAGCTAGTGCAGTGTTTTCTGTATTAAATTTAATAGGCATTTTACATGGGATGTCAGATATTTTTGTCTCTGCAAATAGGGACCTTTCCTTAAAAATAAATAAATATATAAATTGTGGTTTTCTGCTGCTTATACAGGGAAATCATTGAGGAACAGCACAGAACTGCAGCCTTACGCTAGCAATGACTAGGTAGTCATCATTTTTAAAAACAATGTCACAAAAGCTATTTCTATGCTGTCACTCTTAAGAATAATTAGTTTCCATCAAAGCAACAGATTATCTGTTCATGTTGTCCACTGGGTCATTACAATGGGCAACCAATACAGATAAATGGTATCTAATCTTTTCTGCTCTTCTATTGGATTGATTGATGGTTATAACATCTCCAATATTATAAGGCAGAAAAATTATGCTGACATTTAGAAGCAAAAGCACAGAAAGATAAAACTAAGTACAAAGCACAACCAACACCATAAAAAAAAAAAATAGCTAAAGACAAACACAATAGAAAAACAAATGACAATTAAGCCAAAAGCGAATTATAGAGGGGAACAGCTATACGTTGTGGGTGGCAAGGAGCTCAATTAATTATAGAACATGAAGGGAAATCCAGGCATTTCCATGAGATGTTATTAAAAGACATATTGACTGAGCTTTCTTTGCATGTTTTGCCTTAGAAAAAGACAAAAGGATTTCCCTAGTATTGATTTGTTCCTGGAATCGGTCGACTTTAAGCCATGAAGAATAACATAATAAGAGGTGGCTGGGTAGCAAACAAGAAAGAACGAATTGCTGCCACTGACACTCACATTTGTGAGCTCCCATATATTATTGCCTTTTTCAATTTAGCATTTGTTCATATTGCTTGTCAGAAACCATTAAACCACAAAATATTCTCTGAACTAAAAATGGCTAGCGTATCAGTTAGTCATCTACTGTACAAATAATCACCATTTTCAGCTGACCTGCTCAAGAATATTAGCAATGTTAACTAGCTGGCTGGATGCACAACATTCCTGTGAGGTTTTAAATGCCCTGAACTGCTCCCAGGGAGCAGGGAAGTTACTCAGTGTTCTGGAGGAGCAATCTTTTCCCCCCTAGCACTGAGGGCATTCATCCCACGTTCATCTGCTGCATCCTCTGCTGCAGTAGTTTTGCAGCCGTAGCAGGATGACCACAAGACCAATCCTCCAGCCAAAGTAGCAAGATGAGAATTAGGTTGGCTGGCTGTGCGACAGCCTGTGGACTGAGGACCTTTAAACGTCATCTCACTAGTGGAGACAACAAAAGCGTCTGGTTTGCTGTGAAGGCCTAATCCTGTCCATGGCAGACCCACTATGCAGGCAATGACCAAAAGAAATTCAAAGACAGAGTATTTGTCACCAGAATTACATATACTAATATGAGAAAAATAAGCAGCTCCATGCTAATAATTAGCACTGCACAAAGGCTGGCTTCTTTCCATGAGAGCACAGGCTTGCAAACGTAAATATCTTCCCTTATGTGCTTAACAATTGTCCTCACAGTTATGATTCTTCAAGCAGTTTTGTACAGCATTAACAGATTGACTACAAAATAATTTTCTATTATGATGAATATATATATAGCAGGCAAACCTCCCTCCAATCTATATATCCACGATCAGGTAGCTACCTCTACAATTATACTACCAAAGTTATATTTCTTCTCATTCCCTGGTATTTACCTTTTTGATTTATCAGAAACTGTCCCTAGTTTTCACCTCTGAAATTTTGTATATCAGCTGATTTTGGCATTTCTCTGGGATTCACATGATAGTGACTCTCAGGCAACAGAATACTTCGGGTATGCAATCTTGATTTTGAGAAACAGCTCACAAAGCATCAAGGGCACCAGTGGATGTGGGATGCCTTAAGCAGGCATGAACCAAATAGTGTCTCCACTACACCAACATTCACAGATGAATATCTGGATAAAGAAATGTCTTTACATTTGCTGTCATTAATATCTTTTAAGTTTTCACTCTTACTCATCAATCAGTTCACTGCTTCTGGGAAGAATAAATCATAGAGCTACACTTACTCCATTTATAACACCTCCCCAGAATGAAATGTTTTCTCCATAAGACCTCTAAACAGCTCCTGTCTCAAATGCAAGCAAAATGCCAAAATCTTGACACATTTTCGGAATGAAAAAAAATTTCTATCACACCACTTGTAATACTCCATTAATTTCTAAAAACAGCAATATTTTATTGTTATACTTTTACTTTGTATTTGGTTTGGAATTGAAATTTTTTTGTTTTGAACAGCACAGATGATTTTTTCATTCCATAAGACTATTTTAATTTCGGAACACTAAAACATATTAAGTAAAAATGAGAAATGTGTTCAAACCAACCTATCATACAGGTTCCATTTCACTTAGCTTCATCTTGAAAGGGAAATATTTTATTTAAAACTTCATAGCTGTCTCTTCTAATTATCTATTCAGACCTTTTGAAATGATTGTAAAAGTTGCTCATATCATATGTATCAGCCCCGAGGGACAACTACAGTATATACAGCACCTGAAGTCATGATATTTCAAATATTAGCTTATGAATGTCAAGTTAATACTGATAACCTGCAAATAAATAGCATGACACAACATAAATCTTCTGAATAAATTGCAAAAATATATGCACAAGTCCCAAAAACTATGTTTCAAAACTGTCCGTATCAAGCGGTATCTTCAGAACAGAATTCTCCATTGCAGAATTCTGTTCAAAGTCAATGATGTGCTATAGACTTTGGCAGTGACCCATTCCATTTCTTCAACCGTATCCCAAGGCATTAGGATACACTACAGTCGGGTTTATTTTTATTTTAAATGAAAATGTTCCCATCCAAGCCTCTGACATAGAGAAATGTATCATGTTATTTCTCCAATTGTACAATAATTTAGCAATAACCTTTTTAACTATAAGGAATTTTGTACTAGTATTAACTTATAAAAGGCAAGGATTGAAATCCAAAGCTCTAGTGCTATTGCCAAAGTTTTCTAAATGTTACGCTCCAATATTTTGTTGTGGTTTTTGTTGGTTTGTTTTCTTTAGGCTACCAGATAACTTCAGGGTTGAGCTAACTATGATTGAGAGTCATAAAATTGATCAGTCTTTCACTTAACTATTAGAAAACAATAAAGCTTATCTCACTTCAAAGCAAATGCAAGTCCAAAGCTGCTCTGGAATTTAGAGCTAATCTGGGAAGCAAAAGGAAGCCCCTATAGAAAAAGTGAAAACTTTAAGCCTGTGCTGCCTGAAAGGGTCTTGTACCTGTAAATAAGGAAATTGTCTTCTGATTCTTTGAGCTCTTCTTTTCTCAGGGAAATTTCCTATATACATAAGATTTTTTGCCCTTACTCCTATGAACAAGAACTTGCGCAAAATCCTTTTTTTTTGCTACCTGTTCAAGTATATAGGGTAACATAATTTCAAGTCTGAGGTATGAGCTCTTCCTCTCAATGGCTCATATTATAATACTTAAGTTTCTTCAATATGTCCTCTATTTTTAGAAAATAATGGAATCAGAATAAAAAGATGAAACTTTCCACAAATGGAGACCCAGATACAATACAGATTAAGTCAATCAAAATCCTTCAAGATTTTTTAAACATTCCACTTTGATTTTTTTAAATCAATTTAAATTCCTAAGTGAAAAGTCACTTGGACTAAAAATGTAACTTTTCATCTAAAAAAAAAAAAAAAATCCATAGAAACATTTGCATAGTTTCAAATCTTTTGTTCCATATTTTTTAAACAAATACTGTGTTAAAAATCCTCCTCCTCCTCCCTCCCTCCCCCTGAAAAACAGCTTTGATTTCATAGTCTCATTTTCTGGGGAAAAACATTGAAGTAATATTGACTACCTGTACTAACAAACATTGGGACCTTTAACCCTGTGATAGTTGCTGGGCAGGAAGATAATCTCTCTTCTCAGGATCTCTGACTTTGTGCAACTGTACAGATTAGGGGACATCATCTACTTACCACTCTCTTTGTGATAAGTAAGTTTCAAGAGATGATAATGCTCTGATGTTACATGCGATATAGCTGAGTGAATGAATGTAAAGTAGGAGGATAAGAAACTGTTTTATCTAGTTTTTTCTTCCCTTCTGTTGTCTGTTTATGCTGTGACATTTTCTTGTTTTAGCTCTCTTCTGCTTCTTTGGAAATTAAATGAGATCCAGTATCTCAGAGACTACTGGCACTTATGGATTAGTGAGGCTAACATAATAGCAATTAGCTGGGAAAAAGAAGAAACTAATTGTCTGAATTTGACTTTAAAAAATAAAATAAATCCTACATCAAAAACCAGGAGCAAAGGTGAGGCTTGATAAAGAAAGTCAGGACTCAGAAAATCAAGGCAAAAGAAGATTCAAGCAAAGAATCTCTCCTGAATTGGAGGAATGAGAAGGGACGGTGGGGCTGCAACAACACTGAAAGAACGGCAGCCTCATGTATTCAGCCTCACCAGCAATCTGCCAGCTGGCACCAACACTTTCTAAACATATTCCAGGATACTCAGAACAAGATGTTGAAAGTGATCTATTGTACTCAGTTTACACCAGCGAACCACAGGCATATTCCACCTGATTGCCAGAACAGTTAAGTCCCATGTGTTGTACATGGGAAGATAATGCTTGGAAAACCATCCTGACAACTACATTTCTTTTGAGCTGCTGAGTGCCTGAACTCAGTTTTTATCACTTTAAGCTAGAATGGATCTGCCTAACCCTCAAAGAAAGGACAAGGATATTTGTGGAGTGATGTCCCTCTGTCAGCAACTATTCATGTTTATCACACAGGTATGTAGACCGTAAAATCTGAGATCCTACTAGAGAAAATAACTAAAGGTATAAGTGCATACTTTCCTACGCAAGTTGTTCAACTAATCTGAAGCTCTAACCTGTGACCTACTTTTGACACAGATCTATTTACATCTGTGATATGCTATTGATTTTGATTAAACAATTTTTTATTTTTTAATATAGCTTGTACTCAGAAGGCACTACTCCACACTATACTCTGTTCAAATATAAAAGGCTGTTTTGCAATTTTATCAAAAGGGGCACAAATAAATAACTTTTAAAAGCACATCAGGACAAAAACACAAAAAGCTTCTCTCTCTTTTCTATGTTTTTGGATCTCTTAAAATGCACCACTATGTCGCATGAAACTCTCTAACCTGATCACAAACTCCTCACTGCTGACAAAAATGTGTAGCAAATTCTAGACAAAATTGCACTTCTCTGCATCTTGTAAGATGGTGAACAAAACAGCATTATGCAAACAGTACTTCTGCCGACAATGTACTTGGGAAAGATAGAGATGCAAGGGCAGCAGATTTGAGAAGTCTCAGTCCTGAGCAGCGCTGATGAAAGACAAGACAGTGCATTTGTGTGCAAGTATCCATGCAGTGGATCATCTGGCCAGTCTTGCCCACAGGCTCAGGAACTATTAGATTCCTATCATCCAGGTTTTCAGGTTGGTACACAAAATACAGAGAGGGAAGGCTATTGAGATGCATAGAGACTGTCTAATTTCAGGCATCTAACTTAAGTGCTGTGAATCATACTCCGAGGGCATCTTTCTTCTGCAACTGAACATACACAGAACTTGCCTGATCTGTCTGGGCTCAAACCTGGGCAGTAAGTGGTGTGTGTTCCTCAGTACACCCCTAAAGAAAAACAATGTTCCATTTACAACTGTTAGTTGCTTGCACAGCCAGAGCTACAACATCTCTTCTTCCCTGAGACTAAGCCAAGAGACCGTCATGCCAGGCTGCCTGCACCCAAGCAGGCAGGGTACGAGGACCACGGCGTGCGAGTCCTTCCCCCTCCCACCAGTTCCAGGTCCTTCACATTAAGACCTTTAATGGTCCAGATTTCTCTCTAACTCAAATACCTCACAAGCACATAGACAGACACCCAGACTGCCCAGCTGAAGCGCAGGCAGGCCTAATGTGGCTCCAGCTGTAAGTGCTCTGAAATGCACACAAATGGAGTGCCTGCAGCAGACAGAATGGATATGGTAACCTGTACTGATTTTTTCACCTGTCAGAATCATGTAAAACCTGCAATGAGTTTAAATTCACCAACTCTCTGGCAGGTCAGTTTACAGGGTAGATGATTCAGACACAGAGTACCAGTACCTCACTGTTCAAGCCTTCTGGAGGCCACGGCTGGGCAGAGGGCATAGAG
This sequence comes from Chauna torquata, assembly GCA_013399475.1. Taxonomy (NCBI): domain Eukaryota; kingdom Metazoa; phylum Chordata; class Aves; order Anseriformes; family Anhimidae; genus Chauna; species Chauna torquata. The sequence continues at coordinate 53,990 of VXAL01009999.1, forward strand.
AGCCAGTTCTGTGATTTCCTTCTAACTTTGTGAACAAACAGTCCTCTCAGGATCGCCATTCCTGACAGCACTGAATGTCCTGCCATTTACAAAGGTCAAATTGGATTCACCTGTGATTAATTCAATGGGTAGTTTGACTTTTACATTTGCTGCCACACTTCAAAGCAAGAACTAAGAACACACTGTAAACATAACTCATACCATCAAACTAATTCTGTAACTTATGGTTACAGAAAAAAAAACAAAGTTCCTTGTTTGAAACTAGATGCATTTTCAACAGCTCTTCTACCTGATTTTGTGCCCACACACTTCAAAGGTTTGTTACATGCTAAGAATAGCTTACCTGTTCCAGTCATAGGGAAAAGAGTTCCTCGGCTCTGAACTAACACACACTGAGCAAAACTTGACTTTTCAGCTATGAAGGATATAAATATTCCTGGGATAGGAAACGAAGTGCTTGACTATAAGAGCAACATGAGGAAAAAGGTTGATTCATTAGTAAAAGGAACTCTAAATTTACATAAGACATGCCTAACCATATCTAGACCTAGATATTTTTGAGAAATACATACACTTTGCTTTAAGGTGGCCCATTTGAAAGGAAAGATATTTTTGATCAACCTTTTTAAGTTTAAGACAAAAGCCTCCAAAAGTACTGCTAAATCAGAGAGAGTAGATACTTCAACAGCTAAGGAACTTTCTTCGACCAACCAAAAGCAATTCAGGGAAACAAATGTTCAAATCAGGATTGACGAGAGAAAGAAAATGAAAACATTTATTACTTGTATCTTCTGCTACACTGTGACTTTTCTTCATTGAGCCAAACAGCTGTCCTTGCAAGCAAAAGTATCAGCTATGCAGTGTTCTAGCCTAGCAATGCTTGTGCTGGTAACAGACCTGTGTTCTTTACCTGGGAACCCATCCCGGTTCTACAGTGCCTCTAAGTGCAACTCACAGACCCATTAGACAGACATCATCCCACTCTGGGATATTGAAAATGCAATGGAAGAATGAGAAGAGTGGCAATAAAAGACAGCAGTGAGATCCAGGTCTAATACCTTAACACTGAGTTAGTAGTTCTTAGACCTCTTGAAGAGGTTTTGTGGTTCTACAGTTGACAGACACAGACACCAGCTGGAAAAATTTTGTGTGTAGATGTGAAATATTTCACAAATTGCCACTTAGCCATAGACATGGCATTAAGCAGCATTCCAAAGAGAGTTCTGTATCCTTGCATTTAAATAAGTAAAATCCTACCTACTTAGTAAATCTGAACATGACAAGTCATTAAGTTCCTCAAGAGTCACTAGTGTTCTCCAACTAGATGTTATAAGGGTTTTCAGTAATTATTTTTGCAGTGCTATCGCTGGAACTTCACAGACAAGAGACAAAACCTACCTATGCAACAGCTTAGTTAAAACAAACTGTAACATGTTCAAGTGCAATCTACACAGAAAAGACAAAAGGCTACCTCAAAACATTTCATCATTGTTCCTGCAAGTAACAATATAATTTGGTATGTCCCAGAGCATATTTGTAACAATACATCTACACAGAGAGTTTAGCCCACGCTCAAACTTTTCTTCACACACCCTGCTTAAAAGCCTTAAGACTTAAGCTACAGGGCTTGTTCTCTTGCCTGCTGGGAATATTGAACCCAAATCCAGGACTGGGGCTCCTTGGTGTTCCACATCACGGAAGGTGAATGCAGAAAGTAGCCAGACTTGAATCCTGAGCAGGAACTTCTGCTCTTATTTGTTCATTTGAAAGTCAGTCCTAAAAGCAAGACCTGCGCAAGCAAACAATTCTATCTCCTATCCTCTTTCCCTAACTGACCCAAACTTCAGCCTTTCCTTTGAGAGGCTCTCCAGAGTCTAATGGATTGCCTCCCTCTTCACATCCATGGACAGTTACTTCTTTTTCATCTACTTATTCCAAGTAAAAGCTGTAAGTACAAAATTACATGCTTCTAAACCTTTGTGGATGGATGTGGAAGCTCTTCAGTGATGAACATTAACTCATTGCATTGCCACATAAATCTGCTGATGGTGGTCTGGGAAACCAAGTGTTGGCTGTTTCCACGCCTCTAGGACACTCAGCAGCACAGCATATTTTGTAAGAGCTGTGTATCACCACTGATCTCTGAAGATGCTAAGAGGAGAAAAAAAAAAAAAAAGCACACATAACAAGGAATAGAAAAAAATATTTTTACTGTAAATCTAGTAAAAATAATCTTCAGCTCCAGTTGCTCTGAGGCAATCAAAGAAAATGAAGCAGTAAAATGGTTCTGAAGATATTTTTTCCTGCTTTTCAGTGAAAACAGTGTTGTTCAGCGGGGCTTAGTATAGGTTGTTGCACGCCAGGTAGGCATAAAATTTTTCTTACCACTTGTCATTTGGATAAGCTTTACCATAATAAGGTGTGGTACAGACAGTAAGACAGAAACTTAGAGAACTGGAAAACAGAAAGTCTGCTCAAGAGTTGTGCAGAATGTCTAGTCAGACATCCACTTACTGCAAGACAGGTAAAAGATACCAGAATTGCAGACTGACACATAGTGGGTTATAATTGATAGTCAATGGAGGATCTCACAATTAAATAAGAGAAACACTCAGGAAGAAGCAGAGTTTGACAACAGTCATTTTTGTCAAAGTATCGTATTTGAAGTAGTGGAAAAGACAGCGTCCTTGGCACTGGGAAATTCTATCCTTTCTGCCAAGAGGGAACTGTAATTTTCCTATATTACAACTGAAATTCTGCAGTTACCTCCACTGACCAGCCAGCCAAAAGAGGTGATTATCCCACTGTAGTTAGCATTGGTGCTGCCTCACCTTGAATATTGCATGCAGTTCTGGTCTCCACAATATAAAAAGGATGTTAAGGTCCTTGAAAGCATCCAGAGGAGGGCAACAAAGCTGGTGAAAGGCCTGGAAGGCATGTCCCATGAGGAGAGGCTGAGGACACTTGCATTGTCTAGTCTGGAGAAAAGGAGGCCGAGAGGCTACCTCATTGTTCTCTGCAACTTCCTGAGGAGGGGAAGTGGAGAGTGAGGTGCCGGGCTCTTCTCCCTGGTCATCGGTGGCTGGATGCACAAGAATGACACAAAGCTGCACCAGGGGAGGCTCATACTGGACATTAGGGAGAATTTCTTTACTGTGAGGGTGGTCAAACAATGGAACAGGCTTCCTAGAGAGGTGGTTGATGCCCCATGCCTGTCAGTGTTCAAGAGGCATTTGGACAATGCCCTCATTAATATGCTTTTTAGTCCCAAAGAGGTCAGGCAGTTGGACTAGGTAACTTTGAAGGTCCCTTCCAACAGAACAATTCTGTTCTAATAGGGTGGGGACGACAACTCCATCCTGGAAAGCCACAGGATATCTCTGTGACTGCTCTGCCACTCCACCGCCCTGGTACATCCTGTTTTCTGGAGGCGAGGGCTGTAGGAGAAGCCCTGGTGAAGTGGGAGCTGCTATGGCTACCTGCAACCTGACCTTTTGTAACAGGGTCTGCAAGTTCCCGGAAAGCTGTTCTGCAGCCACTTCCCCTGTCCAGCAGCACTGACCTTCTCCCTACCCATGGAGGAAGAACAAGCAGTATGTCTCTGGTCCTTTGAAGGACTCTCGGTCTTGCAGAGAAAAGGTAGGAGAAAGGCATGTCTATGCTATCTGCCAGAGTGGGCTTCCTTCAGTTGTCCCTTATGTAAGAAAGAAATAGTCAGAACAGCAAAATTTCCCTCTATGATTTTGATTACGTACCCAAGAGATGGTTGTGCCTCTGTCAACTCACTGCAGTTTCTGAGTAAACGGTAAAATACATGGGACTTTCTGAACACATAATATGAGCACGATGCAGCTCCAGATACATGCGCACACAGACTGTAACAATGTCTTTGCTCTCATTTTCTGCAAAGCGACAGGAGCATTAAATCACATAGGCCGCACCTATGTGTGTTACTATAAATGAAGCCAGCACCTAGCTTGAGTTTGGAACAAGGTGTTGAGCTTCATTCAGAAGATTTGCTTTTTGCCAGCTTACATCAAATGCATTTTTAAAGGAATATTTGCTCTTAGCAGTCAGGCGTGTACAGATACAGCAACATCAGAACAAATATGATGCTCACAAATTACTAACTGGTTTAAAACCCTGCAGTTTTTCCTGATGGAAGCCTAGCATCCTGTAATGGGTTGAACTGCTGTTAGGGGAAAATATCTACTGTTTTACAGTAATTCAAGTTCCAGTGAAGAGTATTTTTCACTCTAGTCTCTTTAACACTCTCTATACAAAGTGCCACAGCTTGTCTTAAACCTGCTATTTACCTAAGTGAAAAGATTTCCAGGTATGAGGCAAATGCAATATTATCTGTTATAGATCAAAAAATAATAAAGCTTGTGATAAGACGATTTATATTTCACATATTTAAGTCTATATATTGTCTAGTATTGTTTCACCATTGTCTCATCATCAAGATTAACATTAAATCAAACAATGAATTATTCATGAGGTGTGAATAAATGGAATTAGCCTTTCTAGCGTTCACTCTGTAAATCGCATCTTCTGGATAAATGCCTTTTTTCTTTTTTTTAATGTGTGAACACTAGAAATAATGACCTGGCTTGCAGCCTTGCTAGATTAGCTCTTGTTAGGGTGATATTTTTAGATGAACATAGGTCTCATCAACCAAGAGATGTCAGGTCTGCTATCATTCCTGTCAGCTTCCTAACTTCCAACAATTTCCCTCTCCATCCCTAAACTCTACCTTCAACCCTAGTAGCCATGGTACCTGGAGCTCAGATGATTTGTTGAGATTGACTCATTATCTACTGTGTTGTAACAGCAGTTAGAAACTGAATGACATTCAATTAAAATGATATTAGCAGCTCAGGAGTGATTTTGTTTAATTTACTCCTACTCAGATGTAAAAACATTAGTGACTTTTTTAATTGGACCTCATAATGTCTAACTCCTACTCAAATGCAATGAAATTAAAGACTTTGGTGGCTAAATACCGCTTAATTTACTCCTACCCATCCATAATGACATTAAAGATGCTTTAGGGTAGATATTGTTTCCAATCATTTATATTCAAAAGAAATCTGAGCTTATAGGTACTATTATTGAGCATATAATAAAATCATACAAGAAATGTATCTATACGGTAGGGGATAGTTGGTTACAAGTAATATTAAAAAGTAATCATTCATTTTTAATGCAGAGATATTAAAAAGTAATGTTAAACACAAGAATTTGTGAAGTTTTCTGTTCTTCACAGCCTCTTCAAGGACACAATCCTTTCCTTTTTATATTTGGTGTGGGGTTTTACATGAAACATCTTTACTAAATTGCACATGGTTTTAAAATCTTTCTTACGTGGTATTTATATGATAAATCCAATGCCGACTTGTGTCATTACAGGGACAGACAGCAAAGCATACATTGTAGTAATGGGGTTCATTTTGCTCCGTAACTGTTTGTAATATAGCTTAATGCATTCTTCTAAAGTTCAAACATTTTAAAGGAGTATGTGGTTCTCTATCACATTTACGCTACATTGCCTCCCTTTCAAAGATGACTTCTCCTGTACTGAGTTGATGTTGTTTGCTTCTAATACAAGTACCTGCTCCATTGAAACAATCATCAGGCTAGACCATCAAATCCTTCATTTTTCTCTTATGCTAAAATCCCATTGATTTGGGCATATTCTTTTCTTCCCCTTCCCAGCTTTAAAAAGCAAAATCATTATTAAAAATGCCTTCCCTTGCTTAGCTAAACTTCTAATTATTAAAATGAAAAACATTTACAAAATTTAACTTATGCTTGTATTATGAAGACAAGCCATGCAGATGACAGATTTGCCATTGAGATCGCAGAACGAGATTTCTTCTTTAATCATCCACTCTCATCTAGCATGTGGCTATTGAAATGTTCAAATGGAAAGGCCTTTCCAGGTAACTAGCACAAACCATTGCCAAGGGAGAGAGGAGATTCTTCTCCTCTTCTTTACTGTTGGTGACACACAGCCAGCATCTTTGTCCTGCTGACTGGTGGGTGGTTCAACGATTGTCTTTTGCCCTGTTACTCAAGTGACAGTGCCTACCAGCTTCCTCCTATTCCATTTGGAACATAGCCCCTTGAGCTCTAGAACAGCGAAGTCTGTCAGAAACCAGGATCCCTGTTTCATTTTCTGATTCTGAAGCACTAGTCAATGTGTTATTCTTGGACTTCTAGTGTTGCAAACTAATTTAAAGTAATTTATTAGTTAGAGTTTATAATAATTACCTCATAATTTTAAGATTTCATTGGAACTAAAAAAAAACCATTGGTATGCAATTTTGTATGCATTCCACTTAAATCTGGAACTTGGGCATGGAAGGATCTGGAATAAATTTTTCCCCAGGCCTGGGTTTGCAAGGGATGAAACAGGATGGGCATGAAATACCACAGAGCTTCAACACTATTTTGGAGTACTCATAGCAACATTAATAACTGCATAAGCACCTAAAGTTAAGCACCAGCTAACACAGACCATTCACGTGTCTTCTGCTCTTACTTGCAGCAGGTCATTTGTCAGGTCACACAATAAGAGGGACGACACTGAAACACAGAATTTGTACCTTGACCTAGCACAGGTGTGAGCATCCAGGGCCAGACAGGGTTTGCCACCCTTATGGGAGCAATGGCTGTTGGGCTGTGTGTGCTATGGTGTCCCGTATTACAGCCGCATATCTGTGAGCATCTACATGTTTATTTCAGGGTCACAGCTACTCCTATTCTACCTTTGCTGACAGGATTATCCAAAACCTATATGGGTTGACACATTGGTGCTGTGGAGGGAAAATGGGCACCCTAATTGCAATAGAAGCTCTCAGAGTAACAAGGCCATTACTATACATTTGGATATGGCTCAGTTGTCAACAGATAATTATTACAATTTTGTAAAATTAACTGATATTTAGCATATTTACTGTAGATATGATTGACATAGTTATCTCCATCCAAAGTGGTCAACAGGGACCACTGTGCATTTTAATTTCTGTTGTCACGACTCTTTCTCTCAATACTTTTTCCTGACATCTCCCTCCTTAAAGCAGTCTCTGAATAACCTATTGGCAATTGGTACAGTAAAACAGAGGAATCACAGTTACAATATGGTGAGTAAACTGAACATCGATGGACAATTTCTGTGACAGGGAATACCAATAAAACATCTTAGAAAAGGAGGAGGACATTAAAAGCAGTGATTAACTGATGAAATTGTGACATTCCAGAGTCACCAAAGTCTGAAACAGATGCAAAGAAATATACAAGGACCTTTGTCTTCCACATCTCAGACATTAAAGGAATTATTAACAGAATACAGTTCTAAATATCTTGCACATACAGCGGAAATAATCCAATATCATAAATTCATGTGTGAAATGACAAATTTCAAGATACACAGCTGAGCACATACTTGGCTGCACTGGAAGTCTCTCAGGGTGCAGCACAGTAAAGCACAAAGACTCAGATTTGATTGTAGGTTTTGTGTACTCCCTCTGAAGCCAGAAGCGCTTTTAAGGCCAAAGATACTGTGACCAGGATGAAGTCTTTTAACGGATTGAGGCTCAAATGCCTACACTGTGCAGAGACACTTTATATTAAGGCATTTTATATTAACAAAGAACCAGAGACAATGTACACCTTCAGTAGGAAAAGAGAGAAATTGCTCTTTTCCAAAATGGGTGTTTAAGAGTCAAATTTAAAATGCCAGTTAATCTTGATTTAGTTCCCCTGCTCGAGTAATATGGGCTACAAGCAGAACACTTCCCATCAAGTGCAGTGCTTGACAGCCAAAGCAAAGTGAAGTCCCGGTAGGCCCACAGAACACCAGCTCCTCATCACCACATTGCTGATTAGGCAACCCAGTTTAATCTTTATGGTGCTATCGCAGCCCATTCACAAGGCGCTCTAATTCTCAATATAGGTTCATGACCCATTACACAGAACACTCAAACAGCCTATATCCTCTCCTATCTAACCTCACTGTATAAAGCCAATATTTAATATATGCACTAGCAGACCTCATGCTGATATATTTTCTAGCTTTCTGCGGAAAAAAAAAAAAGTTTTCTCTGTTTTCTATATCTCAACCAAGTGAAATGTTTCTGTTGCAATTAGTTCAGAATTGTTTCGAGAAAGAGGAAGATACTCTGTAATTTCCGTGGTGGAAATTTTAATAAACAGCACCCTCAAGAGGATCAGAATTCACTTCCCTCACTGTTTGGGAAAAAAAAAAAAAAAAAAATCAGTTGCTATGCTACCACTTTTAAATACAGCCAGAATCATTTCCAAGGGTTATTTAAGGTGTTTAACTGCAGAACAAATACTGTGCAGGAATCCATGTATGCACAAACACTCCCAGTCATAAATGCTGCTGCGGTGGCCCTGAGGCACCTGTGCGGTTTACTGTGAAACTGAGGCTCACCAAGATCAAACAATCAGTCCCCATCGTGAGATGATCCTTCAAGGAGGTGACTTTGGAAAGGGATCAGGGAACTGGCTTCTTTGAGGCTCTCTGCTGATCTCCATGTTTGGGAAAGTCCTTGTGAGAAAGGCTAATATGAATAGAGGTCTCTGAGGTTTTGCTGTGAGGGTAATGAGTTCCATGGCCACCCTGGCTTTCTCGCTGAAGGCTTGAGAGCATGCCTAGACTGGTTCCTTGCACTGCACTGGGATGAGATCTGGACACATACTGTGGACACTTGGAAAGGAAGCACAGCAGCTGTACCTCAAGCTGGGTAACAGGAGACTGACTGGAACTAAGGGCACGCTGCGAGTGCCCATGTTCCCCAGGAGGAACAGGACATCATTAGCTGGGGGCAGCTCACAGGAAGATTATAGCCTCTGTCCCTGTAAATCTCAGTCTGAGCCAAGTCATCTTCAGAGGCTTGGAGGACAGTGACTTGCATGATGGTGATGAAGAGATCTCAAAAATCATGTCTCAGAACAGGAATTGAATAGGCTAGGGAAAAAACATGATTTGCAGAGCATCAGAAAAGTCACTATGGTGCTTCATTCTATCATATGATGGAGTGTATATATTTGCTTTGCAGGAGTAACACTGTCCAGATGTCTCCTCCTCCTTCCACTCATTCTTTCCAACTAAACACGTATCAATATCAGTAAAACTGATTTGCTGGCTTCTTAGTGATAACTTCACTGAAGAGAAAGATTTCTAAGAATAACAGAACACCCAATATTAATGCAGTAGTAATTTAGACTGAATACACTTGATTCTCATTTGGATGTTTCTCTCCCATGCGTTGACAATGCTCAGGTAGAGGAAATCAGATCTTTGATACACAGTTTAAAAAGAAAATTGCAAAAATAAAATTAAACCTTGAGAATGAAAAGTCAAATAATTCAGATTATTTATTTTACATTTAATTTAGTGAACTGATTTTCAAAGGTAATACATTGGGTTCTCACTCATGCAAAATTGCACTCAAAATTTGTTCTATGTGCAAACTCTGCTATTTGGCTTTTTTGTTTTAATTATGAGCATTTCCTCTATGCTTATCAATTTTTAGGACAATTTGTATGGATTAAAAAGATAACCTTACCATTTAAAACGTTACTGATCTAACGAGGCCAAAGCCAGAATAGCCTTCTGGAGAATAGCCAGATTCTTGCCTAATGTTGTTTCAGAAGAGCATGAATTCCTACAGATGGGACTCCTAGATACAGATGTGAATGAGACTGTCAGAGCCCATTTCATCCACCAAGGAAGCTGCTTTGTCAAATCAGACCCGAAAATTCAGAACTGTTTTCACAGTTACACTTTGATATGAAGAACTATTTTTAAACTACTTTAAAAAGTGTTATTACTTCTTTTAGACGCCTTTATTAAAGCCAGAAATGAGATGATACCTGTATGCTGAAGAAAATTTAGGCAGAAATAACTCATATCTGATAATTATTCCCTGGAACAACAATAAACAGCTGCTTATCTGTGATCGTGCTACTTGGCTGCAGCATTAACTTAGACATCACAACTTTCAAGATTCACATTAATGTAAACTCCACAGATTATCTGCTATACACCCATGAATGGCTCTGGTCCCATTATTCTGAGGTAATTCATTTCCTCCCCTTCTCCCAAGCTTTCCCTCTCTTTCTAAGCATGTCTGGCAAATTTTCTGGCATTAAAGTCTTACTAAAACATACTGATTGCTTACTTTACTTGCCATGTACAGTAATTTTGGTTAATTACTTAAAAATCCATATATATAATCTATATATAGCCTCCATATGAATAAGAGAGGCTAATATGTAGTAATTACCTCTGTCTTCTAATTGCTTTACTCATTTTATTTGAGATAAAAATGGGCAGGAAATTTTTGCATAACTGCTAATTAAGATTTCTTTCTTTACCCTTCCAGGGTAGTATAATGTACTGGGGTAGAAATACAGCTTAACCTACATTTCAGACTCAGCCATATTCCTTTTTATGCTGTAGGTAACAAAAGGTGTTCATGAATCAGCTGAAAATCTCAATTCATAGTTGGATGACACTTTTCTTCAACTAACAATCCTCAGCTACAAATGCCAAACAGGAAGAGCACATCTGTTGAAAAACAAGCCTCTTAAACTGAACGAATGAATAACAATGATGTGTGGGTTGTGCTTTCTATGCAGCAAACTCTGGGAAGACCTTTCTGTGAACAGCTATCTGATAACAATTGAAGACGCTTTGGTGTTCCTACTCGCCTCCCACAGCCCTTTGTATCAGCAGCTCAGCAGAGAGAGTCTGACAGCAAGATTCCTTTGTCATTTGAAATTTCAGGTACTGTAACTCAGCTCAGTGCTGCACAAAAAGACCCTCTACTGAGTGGCTGCGTGTTTGTACAGGGGAAGGAGAAATTTCTCAATGGGCAGTTCCGAGTGTGCTGCAAGAATTGTTATCTATGAGTTATCCCAAATAAACTGCCTTCTGCTAAGCAATATTTCATCATCTTGGTCTCCCTGAATTACACAAAGCAGTGCCCTCATTTCCAAATGAACACACTAAAGGCCTGCAACACCTGCCTAAAGCCCTACCTATGCTGCACACAAAAACATATGCATGCATATGCACTGCTCTCCCAGTTAGCCACAAGGCTGAGGAAAAAAAGCCGCTTGTGCGTAAAGCAACAGTAGGTTCTCAAACAGTAACACAGAACTCTAAAAATTGAAGGGAGTGGAACAGAATAAAGTTCATCTTCATATCCAAAGCTTAGTCTAAGCGGCATTTCCCCCATCATTCTCAGAGGCCCACCAGAGAGACATTGCATCTGAACAGAAAAATTAAGTAGGAACATGAGCAAATCACTCTCGACTTGCAAGCTGCAGTCTGCCATAAGCAACCCCCCCCTCCTATTTTTTTTTGCATCCATAGTATTAAGGAATAACTAAAACTGTTCACAACAATTCATTCATCATATCAGAGGCTGCTGCAGAGAAAAAGGGACAAGAACATTAGCACTGGCAAATTCACATTGCTCTTCTCTCTCAAGCCCTGCACCAATATTTACATACTCCAGCAACCAAAGAACAAGGGACTGTCAACTTTGACCTTCAGAGTTTGTCCCAGAAAGCAATCCCCTTTGACTGCTAAAGGGCTGACCTTCCTCACCTACCCAGAATAGCAGATAGAAGCAGTATGAAGATTCTTACACTAAAAAAAGGGCCACACATTTTAGATGGATGTAACAAACACTTTTAATTTTGCAGAAAGTTCGTTTCCATCTCAGCAGAAGGCCAGGTCTCAAAAATACTTCAATGATACAAGAAACAGGCTCTGATCTGCTCACTTTCCTTCTTGCCAAAACAGGCTACAATTTTCCAAGTACATTAGAAATTTTTTTCCCAACCATTTAAAATCCCAGTTACTGGAATCAGAGTCTGACTGAGCTGTTAATTTATTTGGACTCGTTCTACCTCATCGACATGCTAGAGCTCCAGGCTGTAGCATAATTCCAGAATTTTTCACTCCCCCCCAAAAAACAGATGCTACTAAGAAGAAATAAATTCAAGTGCTCCACAGCAACTGCTACATTCCTAAAGACAACCTCTTCTCATCCTTTCCATCAAAAAATGACCAAAACAGAATCTTTCTATAGGTTCTTAGGATTTCCTATCCATGACTTCCCCTGCCTGTTCTTGACACCATTTGTCCAGCTATAATTAAAGATGAAAGTGTTTAGAGATACCAAATTCCTGAAGGGTTTTCTTCTAGTCCAAATATGTGAATATGAAGGAAAAGCGCATACTTTAGAGAAAATATTGGAACTACGTTACATGCAGTTCACTTTCACAATGATGAATTGTGTTGCCTAAAAGTTAAAGCACAGGTCTCTGATGTACAACGCACTGTTCTGCTCCTGCTAACTGTACAAAGGACACTTGTATGCAGTGCCCACCTGAAAAAACGTGAACAAAAAACTGCTTAACAGAGCCGTTTCAATGCTCATTGCCTTAGCATTTGCAAGTCATTTCAGGTCCTAGGCTAGAAAGCACTCACAAAAGCTGGAAGTAATATTAGTTTAGATCATATTTTCTGCATTTTTTCTTCTCTCGTTCTTAATTTTGAAGGACAACTGCAATTGCAGTTCATCCGTTTAGGCTTATCCTAAAGTCATTATTTGTTATGATGCTGTTCCTGCCTTCAGCTACAAAGAAAATGACTATCCCTACCCCCTCACAGGCAGGATTAACAGCCACAGAAAATGAGTTATGGTTAGTCTAACTGACAGGAGCTCAGAAGCAAATTCATTTTCAGAAGTCCACCTAGAGCCCAGGAAAGAATTCTGCACACTGCGTCTTCCTAAGGCTTCCTCGCAGCTACGTAAAGAAAGTACACTCTGTGTTTCTTCATCACCAGTCTGCGCACTCAAGATACATGCTGAGACCTACGGGTGCTCAAGGTAGCACGTGAATTACATGATGCGAAATAAGAGGTGCTACACCTATACAGAGCTTCTGCACTTGCACCTAATATTTTTTAATGCAAAGAGTATATTAAAAATATTGTCAGCACGGGTGAATCATTTTATTTATATGTGGAATAATAAGTATTTTACTTATGCCTCTGTCAATCTCAAAGAAAGGAGGCTAAAGAGGGGAAGATAGGCTAGCACATGCAGATTGTTTACAAACACATTCATACCAAATAGGTAGTAACTGGCTTCATCGTTTTTAATTCAATCCACAGTTTCACCTTTGACAGAATGGGTGCCAGATGGAGCTGCATGGGCTTATTTCAGCTGAATTTAGCTCAGAAGATTCATATATCCTGGCCTGACTGTTCTTAATGCCCTTTATCAGTAGATTGATGAGTATGCTCATCCACCTTGCTCAAAACTAAGCTGTTATTCAAAGTAGCACATGCTTGCTACCAGCTTTTGCCCACTAGACACCACCAAAGAAACAGAGTCCAAATCAGCTGAAGACAAGACACCGTGGGATAAAAATACAGAGTAGATGCTGATGCACTGCTCAGCGCTTATACAGATTAACACCACTTAACAATGATCTCCAAGCAGCCTTCCAAAGTGGTAATATTTCACTTTAGGGATCAGTTTACAGCTTCCAACAAATACAGTTGAACATCACAGACAGCTTAAAAGAATATGATAAACATATGGCACCTGTGTTCTGAAAAATATTTTGAAGGGATCTGTTTTTTGAAGTTACTGTAGTGTGAAAATGTATGTATCTACCTGCAATTGCGGCAAAGAAATTACAGGATTCTGAATGATTCACAGTAATCAAGAAACAAAAACTTGATCAATGCAACTCTCACAAAAAGTGAAAGAAAGTATGAGGCAAATAACAGGCTTAAAAACAGCTGCAGCTTATCAACAGGGGATTCCAGAACACACAGTAAGCGTACTTCATGTCATACACCACGAGTGACATGTACCGCAAGTCACTGGGAACATTCTGCATGTTAAACATACATGGCTGAAGATCCACATGTGCACTCCTGCTGCTACCAACTGCTCCACGGACGATCTAGCCCACAAAAAAGGAATGTCCTACACAGATCCAGACTGTAGGATCAAGGCCTTAGTTGCTTCTTGACACAAAGATCAGGAAAACAATGACACATCTCTCAGATTTTACCTGGAGAATATGTTCTTAATTTGCTTCATAAGCAGAAGCCTGAGGCTTTAAAGACTTAAAAAATAAAATAAAATAAAAATCTGGAACATCTTCATATGTTTAACAAAATACTTATGAGCATGAACTCAAGTCTGACTGTCTTCAACACCTTCTCAACCAAACTGGGGTAGATGCTCTGCTAGATTGTCATATGTTACCTTTGCATACTAAAAAAGTAGATGGAAATACTGCCTTACATTCATTTTAATACAATTGTGTAATTTGAGGTTTATAGAGCCACGCATAAAGCATTTGTTATTCTACCTATAACAAAACTGATCCATTAACTCTGACAACATTTTTAGTATGTATTTTGTTACAAAAGCATTAAGACACATTATGAATCATTCTGGCATTATGAGAGTTAATAGAATACTACATATTTTTCAGGATTATTAATATTTAGTGTCGTTCAGTAAATTAAAAAATCAAGTTTAACTAAGGTTAAAAATATCTGATGATACAGTACATAGATGATTGTAAATGTATATTAATGAAGCTTTACACAATCGACTGGATATCTTTTCGTTAATCACTCACAAAACCATGCCAAACATATATCAAAGACTTCAGCTCTTTTTTCATCCAATCTTCCGACATTTCATTATTATGGTTACCTGATTAATGGATGCAATAATATATGTGGCATGATATGATATGTTCACATTAAATTTTAATCAAATATTACTAAATTCAGAAAACATTAAGTAAATCATGACTGATGAGGCAATATTGCTGTTCTGTCATATTGATGGTTACAGAAACTCACTATGGAGAGTTACAGATTAAGGAGAAGTAAATCTTATGAGGAAATAGAAGTATTTCAAGTTTAACTAGTTGGTTCTTTTAAAATTGCCTTCCAGCCAAAGCCTGAATATTAAATCCATCAAAAGTATTCGAGTGTCTGTAAGTGATATGAATGTTTTGTTTTCTTCTACTGCAAGTTGTCTTCTTCTTTCAAAAGCATGGATTAACATATACTCTGCAGAAGGGCCTTTCCCAAAAGATGAAGGCATGTGTAGTGAAAAGTAACATTATTTTTCACTGCAGTTGGCAAAAAATTAGCTCAATTTATGTAAAACCTTGCTATGATCTGAAAATTAGGGTGTCTGGCATGTGGAATACACTTGGGCTGTTCATTTTTACCCAAATGATGCTATTACTGCTTTGCGGAACATAGACAGGGAGATAGATGGGGGTCAGTGCTCATACACTAGATCTGCAAACGTAAGATGGTTTCATCCTGGGAAACCAGAGAATATGCCTCTACTGCTGCAGACAGCAGCTTTCTTTTCAGCTTTAAGCCAGTAAAGAATCTGTGAATTTGAAAGTTTGGAACCCATATTTGGCAATAATTCTATATTACATTTATAGCTGGCAGGAAGCAAATTAAATTCTGAATCAGCTTTTTGCTACTGTGTTTTGAAATTGAAATATATCTACTCACACTTCCTGTTCTAGTGAAAAGTTAGATGGGATTTGCTTTTGTTTTCACATGCCTGCCTTGGATCTCTCCCCGNGCATTATTCTTTTTTACAATGAACAGATTTATCTAGAGAATAATTTATATCCATATTATGAGACTTAGATGACCCTTCAGAAGTTAGATGATGAACCCTAAATACCAATACTGGAGTGACTACTAGCAAAAAAAAGAAGACTGTAACAAAACAGTTCAAGCAATAAACTGTAATGAAAAAAACATTCCAAAGAATGTAGAGCTCCTAGAAACAGACATTCTTAGGGGTTAATTCTAAACTTGCAGTGTTATAATCCATGATTATGTTTACAAAGAATTTTAAACCCATGGTATAGACTAGACAGCTCTCTTCTTTCACTTGTTTGTTCCTTAAAAAGTAGAAATGAAAACATTCTTGTCATATGACCATCTTTTTGATAGACTCTGATGCCAAGATGTCAGACATCACTGGATCCTATTTTGAATAGGTGAAGTAGTGTGCCAGTCCTGCATAACTGTTTGATTGTATTAGAAAATGTAGCATATTGCACAGTACTTACTACAAGACCTTTCCAAAGTCCGTTTGCCTCTTCATTTCCTGGTTCCACTTTCCTAAGTCTTCTTGTCTTGAAAGATTACATGGGGTGTAAGACTGTCTTGTACATGCATGCCAGCAGGGGAACTCTCAGTACAAGTACACTGCAAATAAATACTAGGCAATTCTGCAGCTACACTCTGAATATTGAGAGCAATAAATATTTAATGTGTTTAGCTGGAATTCTTGTTTGGGACCACTCGCCTTTTGCTAAAAGTCATTCCATATAAAGTATTTTAAGGGAAAGCATACAGATAATAAATGGAGAGGAAGAAGGAAATTAAAATGCTAAAATGGATACAATGAAATTAACAACCAAGTGGGATCAATTGGGAAGGAGCTCTGATAGACGCATCTTGGTAGCTCAGCTAAGCCACTGGTTTCATACTGGTTAGAGTTACAGTGTAAGAACTCCAGTTAAACACCTTCTCATTGAAAAAATTCCAAACCCAGTTTTTAAAGCATGACTGGCTCATAGAACATAATGTGAACAGTTATGAGAATAATTAAAGGAAATCACTAAGTTATCTTCATAGCCAGAGAAGTTTTGTACAGTTACAAGATTAAAAAGCACAAAATTCCTGTGTGTGTAAGACCTAATAAAAATGGAAGAATACATCCAAACCCACAACTCTTACCGCAGGCAAACTCCCACTGGTGTTGGCACCTCATACGATGCAGAGAAGAGTGCAGACACTTCAAACAAAATTGCCTGAAAAGGTTTGATTCACTCTCACTTGATTAATTGAATGAGTATATTATAAGTCACTCTTGCAGCTCTTGCTTTTCTCAGGAATGGAAACATACCAGGAAAAAAAGAGGTAGCTCAAGATCCTCAGTAAAGTTTAGATCCAGAACATGATGTTATGGCTCAGGCCTCCAAAAACTGCTGGCTTCCTCTAGAACCCTCTGTTAATATCAAGGTCCAGCTTTTAAAGATCCCACATAGCCTTGTAGTCTACAGTGTTGTGTCAAATATCGGACCTCTTGTCAGAAAATCAACTTGAAATGGGCCTACTCCCTTGCATTTCAGTCTGAGAGAGGAAAAACAAAACAAACCAGAAAGATTCTGAGAACTCAGGATAGGCGATGTTCACCGGGTTTCAAAAAACATCCTTTAGCAAAGTAAAGCTGCTAAATCAAATCTACTTTTGTCCAACATTTTTATCCTCAGAAGACAGAGCTGAAGAGTTTTTTATTTTTGTGGACAGGGCCAGCTGAGAGAAGCATTATTCAGCTGCTGGTAGCAGCATTTACTTAGGCAGTAACAGAAACAATGGGGCAGCTCTGGCACTGTCAAAGATGGGCATAAATGGAGCAGCAGATCTGAGCTGGGGAAATAGGGGCAGGCCTGTGGGTTATAGGTGAGAAGGGATTTGTGGCAAGGACGGGAAAGTGATGAAAGGGAGGGTGGTGGCTTTACAGCAGAGCTGTAGGAGGGGATACGTATTATGAAATGTTGGAAAGAAAGCTTGGGGCAACGGAGCACAGGAGAAAAAAACATGGACATCCTCACATCCCCAAGCTTGAATCCCTATCACCACTTTCAAACACGCAGCATACGGTGCCTACTTTTGCTGTCAGAAATGTCAGCCCTAGCCGAGACAAAGGGAAGTCAGTATATCAGCTGTTATCATTATATTCTCACAAAACACTGAAAATAGTTAAGTTTCTGCTCAGCTAAATACAGAGGGTTTATGAATACATACAGAGTTTTCCTGGTATCTTGCACCTGGACAAAGCGATACAATGGCATACTACTTAGCCTTTCACCATTCCCACCAACTCCTTTACCTAAATTAGTTGTACTGAGCAAAGAAATCACACTATAAATATAATTAGTTACTTGGAACCTGATCTAAAGCCTAATGAAATCAGTAGAAAGCTTACAGAGAGAATAAGCTATAAAGAAAATATTAGTTTGATTGCTGTGGGCAAAACTACTTTCAGATCTAAGCAGAGGATTTAGCTATTTTATTCTGCAAGCAATGAGAAAATATCTTCTTGATTCTAAAACTAAAATAAGAGACCTAATTAATTCTAGAGCACCACAGTCATATGCATTACTTCTTAGTATGCAGGAATTCAATAGTTTCTTTTTTAAACAGTAATATTTAAAAAAGCATTTAATTTAAATGGTTGTGGTTCCTCTTTTCAGTAAACACATGTGAAGGCATACATTGTGTTTAAATATAATAAACACAGCTAAAATCATGCATCTGGGTCAATCCTCTGCATGTAATCAGGATTATGAAAATTCAGTTCTTCTTTTCTTATCTTTCTCAATAAATGGTCTATGTACAGATGACTGGAAATTTATTCAGACATGGTCTTGGTTGTGTTCTTGGTTTGTTTTTTGTTTTTTTATATATACTCACCAGTTCTTTCTTCCTGGCAAATCTGACTAGGTGTCTAATTCTATCAGTCGCTCCGGTAGCTAAGAAAAGTGCCAAATTATGGTTGCTGATTTCTAAGCTGTCCTGAAGTTCTTTTGAAAATAAAAATTCTCATGTTTAGGCACTCCGGTTGCAAGCTTTCTGCTGATTTTAATGGCTCGCTCTTTTGGGTTTGGGTTCTGACTGTTGACCACATGTAATTATAAGGGAAAAAGTCACACAGGACCTTGAAAAGCCAAAATCCAAACAGACACAAAAGAATGCAAAAAGGCAGCAGGAAAAGCCTATCATTTAGTTTACACCTTCTCCAAAATTTCACTGAAGGATACATCTCTCAGCTCTCTGAAAGAGACTCCTTCAGCCAGAGTTGTCAAAGCCGTCCTTCATGCACTGCCTTGCCCACAGCCCCTCTGAGGCATTCCCCAGAGACCACCTGAAGAAACACGGCACATCTAGGGGGAGATCCTGAAATCTGGTTACTCTGAAATATCTCACAAATGGAAGAAGGCCCATCAGTCCGATGGCTCTGTACATGTGTGGTGGGAAATAAATTGTCAGAGACATAGGGGAATCCCTTTTGTTTCAAAAGTGCTTCTTCAAAGAAACAGACATCCCCATCTCTCTTTGAGGAAGGCACTGTGTGGGAGGCTCTGTGGGCCCTCCTACAATGCCATGACTGAGAAGCCTGTCTTTAACTGGAGCTTAACTGAAAATGCACAGTCCAGATAAAATGCAAAGGCACAAAGAGTAAATAAAGAAGTAGTCAATGCTAAGCAAAGTGTGGGCTGAGGAATTCTGCCTCCTAAGGAGGTGACAGTCAAATGAAGCTGGCTCATCATGTGTGTCAAAAGCAGCATCAGACAGGTAAATAGCAATTCTACACTTCCCTCCTACTCTAAAATTCCACTCTTAAAACACAGGGTATTTTAGGAAGCTTCCTGCTGACAGGCACATCCTGCCCAGAATTACATTTTAATAGTTCTTCTTTTAGACAAACATTTAATTTATACTTATACAGTCAGCACGATATTCCCATGCAGCCTCCAGGGAGGAGCAAAACATGTAAAACACAGAAAAGATGGTAATGAAAAGAAATAATCATCCTGTTTTCACTTTTGAGTTTACAGATAATGGAGTAAACTATTTACTATGGTTCTGTTTTCTCTGGAGGGCAGCTTCATATCTTTTAGAACAACTCTGTAGACACTGGTAAAAAATGGTAGCCATTTTCAGCCCACCGCAAAGGAGAGACAATCTGGGATGAATGTGCAACATCAAGCACTCCAGAACCTTGGAATTTTGGATAAAAATCTATGAAGTGTCCCAAGATTATCCTTTGAGCAAAGGAGAACTTCCACACAAATTTAGATTTTGAACTAGTAATAGTTAGAACTATTTCACATTGCAATTAACATTACACAGATAATTGTCAAAGCTTTACTTGCCTTCCACAGCAACTTCAGGAATCGGCAACACGATGCTTCTTGAAGGATGAGGGCACAAATATATTTTCATTTTGCCAAAACCAAAAAGTACTAGCTTTTCATCAGAAGAAAAGATAGCACTAGAAACTAATTAACATTGAATACAGCGTTACAAACGCCAGCATTGATGGTTCTGAAGCAAACTGCATATTACTAGCAGCTTTTAAAACAGAAGATTTCAAGAAATAAACTTGTCAGCGTTCTTTTTATTTGCCTTCAGTCTTTTGATCTAAAACCACTACAGATATATAGGAAACAAAACATTGACACAGAAGTCGAGGAAAATGCCCAATTTAAGCCTCTGCCAACAGGCGCCAGCTGAGAAGAGGCCTTGCCGGGTCCCCCGAGGGGTTTGCAGTCACTGCCTGCCTTCCTGGAAGTACATTAATGACCACTGCCGGCTACCTGAACAACAGGCACGCTGTGACATGTTGGCTTGGCTCGGCAACGTGGCTCCTAAAACCTTTATTCTCTTGATATAATTTTCACCCATACCTTAGCTCCCATTCCACCAGTGGTAAATTGGCCCAGCATCTTACTCCTTTTTTCACCGAAGATAATGTTCCTTGAAATGGACATTGACTGTCTCTTAAAACCCAGTAAATCAAAATGTCTTTACTGAGCCAACAGCAGGAGTAATGGAAAACATTTCTCAGAACTAGTTTGTTTTATTTCTAAGAAAGTGTTTGACCTAATGATCTATTTTGGCAAATTGGTATGATTTATGGAGAACTGAAGAGCACACAGTAAAAAACAGCTATGCAGCTACCTGTCATGAGTCAAACTTTTTACGCAAAATTAAAAAATATACACAAAAAGATCAGCAATGTAGTTTAACAACAAACAAATGAAAATCTGCTGTTCAGTCAGCAAAGATAAGAAAAAGAGTTCATAGAGTGGCTAGAAATAACAGCTTGACAGTTTGCAATTTAACTGCCAGCGTACATAAAATCTCATCCTACATAATGTTCAGCAAGATCATCAAAATTTGCTACTGGATTAACACAGCATGGAAAAGGACGATCAGCCAGCTGTGTGTAAGATCTCACACACAGATGCAAGAAAATCAGTAAACTGTGACACATTAACAGAGTACAACTTCATTATCAATCGAACAATCAAGTTGTGTTTTTAGATGTACAGACCTTTGGCGGACTTTTTCCTACGTAGCACTACTGGCAAGAGAGAGAAAAAGGCCAAGTAGCATGTGGATAAGGGTTAGAGAAGGGCTTGTCATTACAAAGAGGAACAGTGAACAAATGGGGTGGTCAAGATGGGATTTGTACTCTGACAGATGACAGATGTTACCTCTTCCTGAGTATATGTGCGCATGTATGCCTGTGTGCGTACATGAGCTAAAAGGAAGAAGAGAACCATAAATGTTTGGTACAACAAAAACAATTCAGTTATATCATCTCAATTGTCCAAGTTCCATCAGTGGAGCACCAAGTAGCCTTTCTTCTCCATCATGGCTGACCTACCCCTTTGATGATTGATACAAGACAACTTCAACTATCTACTACTCAGTAAGTGGGCTCCAGGTCAAAACCACTCAGGACTACACAGGATCTGACTTGGTGACATATAATTAAACCAAGTGATAGATAAATTCTTGCAAATGAGAACAGGAACTAGCAAAGTATTTTCTAGACGCTCCTTGCCTGAAGAGACTATCTTGTCTAACCACATACGTTGAAGGAAAACTCCCCCCAGGCACTGCTGTGTTGCAACGCTAGTCCCCATAGTGCAGGGATGGCTAAGAGCTACAGGGTATCAGGCCACATAGGCTCCCTCGAGACCACAGATGCCAGTGATGTCTGAGGATCACACCTACAAAGGGAATGAAGGTAATCCTGGGCTTCTTTTACTTGCTGCTAATTAATTTCTTGTTTTCTAGGTGTCTCACCTTCCCCCCCTACCTTCTATCCTCTTTTCTCTCCTGTATTCTTCCCCTCGTTGCCCTTTCAATCTTTTACAGCTGTGTCCCTATGAACTCAGGCCATCCTTAGTTCCACCTAAGAAAGTTATACACAGTCCCTTCATGACAGTTTTCTTCTCTAGTCTTCATAAAACACAACATTGGACAGGTAAGGATGATTGCAACACCCAGTAACTTAGCTGGTCAGCTTACTGGCTGTTCAGTGCTGCGCTGTTCATCTTGTCGCCTCTCTCAAGGGGTCTTATTTGAATGATTAACACTACCAGCTTGTCAGCACATACCTGTTCAAACGGCAGTTTTGATATCACTGTCATTGTCATCTGTTTTCACACACTGCAACGAAGAGGCACAGTAAGCTACCCTGCCAGAACAGCAGAGCTGCTTCTCCTCCCCTTCCCGGAGAGGGCTCGACCAGCCGCCCTCCTGGCTCGCCTCGTGCCCAGGGCTGAAATAACGGGCCGGGCCCCGCCACCTTTACATTAACCACGGCCACACAAACAGCGCTGGTTAAAAAGAAAACACAGAAACAAATGGCAGCTGCGTGCCCCCCGCGAGGGGCTCAGGGCGCTCCCGCAGAGCCGGGCTCCCCTCACAGCGAGCCCCGCCCCGTGCTAGCCCGCCAACGGCACAGG